>JAJPUD010032024.1:0-12176 GCA_023553655.1 Myrmecobius fasciatus | reverse complement strand
AGAGAGAGAGAGAGAGAGAGAGAGAGAGAGAGAGAGAGAGAGAGAGAATGCCTGATGTCCAGCCAGCACTGTTCTAGCACTGAAGGCTCTCTCTAGGATCTGAAATCAATCTGCTTGCAGCATTTGGTGAATAAGAACGGGGTACAATGAGTACTTCCTTGAGGTCAGAGGGTCACTTGCTTTGCTGTACATAACTTGAGAAGGTCTTCTGCAAGCTCTTTAAAAACAGCAGGAACCTTAAGTATCCTCCTATATCTATCCCAAGAAAGAACTATCAATCACAAAATCAGTTTACATTCATGGGCTGGAAACAATCAAATCTGGGGTTGGAGATAACAAAGTAGCTGCCATGGAGCCCATAAGAAATTGTTTCCACATTTGCTTCCCATTTACAAAGATAACCCTGGCCTAATCCATAAATCACCTTTTCCTTGTTAGTAGTCTCTACAAGAGCTAGCCTGTGGCTTTCCACACACTTTCTTGGTAAATGATGCTAGATTGCAAAAGTCTCCTTCCCCTGTCAGTTAAAATGTTACCCTTCACTTAGACACCACCAAGATGTCTTAACTCTAGGGAGGGGAAGCTGCCAACAGAGAAAAATGTTTTGAACATGTTTAAAGAATTTTTAAAAATATATTCATTAAGAAAGAGATTTTCTTGTCCAAAGCTAGAGTGAATGGGTGATAAGAGGAATGGGACAGCAATTGCCCAGTTTATAACACAGTCATTTACATGGGGCTAGTCTGCTTTTTCCTCCAAAATGTACAGTAACCATGGCAACTACCACATTATAGAAACATAATGCTACTTTTGATATAAAGAACAACTTCTTAAAGAAAAATGATTGGCATCATGATGTAAAATCCCAAGCCTCACCCCAGTGTCCAAGGAAACCCAAAAAAGTTTAATCTCTAAATGATAGATGTGAACAAGTCCAACTTAAGTTTTATGTGTTCGTGCACATATTTTTCTTTCTTAGAATTTATTTTAAATGGTATTTGTGAAAATAAAAACTATATCTAACTCTCTTAAGATTATATTACAAGAGTTGTAAGTCTACATCAGTGCTGTGAGGTTTCCCAGGAGGCAATTCCCTATAATGTTGAAATTATTGATCCATTACTCCACTTCCTCCCTAAAAGTTTTGTTTTTAATTGTGTAGTATAATTAATAGAGTGTCGGCTATGGCATAGTGAATAGAAAGCTTGCTTTGGAAACAGGAAAACCTGGGTTAAAATTCTTTACCCTCTCAGTATACAAGGGCAGTAATAATTTAAGTTGTAGAGGAGGTAATGACCTACATTGTAAAGGGAATTTTCTCATTGGAGAGTTTCCTGAATCAATGAAATCATTCATCTCTAACACTATCTCTCTCTCCCTATTTCTGTTCCTAGTATCTTGTCCTCTTCTACCCAATCCCCATTCCTCTCAAGTATGAGAAAGTGAATCTGTATCCAAAGGAATCATTCACATGAGAGAAAGTTAGTTACATGTAATATGTATACATTACTTTTACAATAATGAGTTCATTATACCACAATATAACAAAAATGTATTGATTTATGTAAGGAAATGAATAAAATAAGATTCTGAATTATCCTACAGGGTTGGGTAATCTAAAAAGATCTAATGAGTTGATCCATGGAAGCCAGCTTTCTATACGTCTCGGGATAATGTAGAACTCACAAAACTTGGAGATTTAGGCTGGTACATAAGGCTTGGACTGTTTGGAGTTGTGAGGGTAGGGTTGGATGGATTCTGTATCACTGGAGACTTTTGAATTGGGGACAAATAACTTCTTGTATAGTGTAGTTACTTCCTGTTCATTGAAGATTTGGGATAGTCTCTGAGCATCCTTCCCTCTCTGAGATGTTGTGATGTTTAGCAATGGCTCTGATGGTTGTGATGTTAAGTAATAGTAAGCAATGAGACTGAGTTTCTTTTTTCCTTGGATGTTCTTTCCAATGGCAATGGTTCATAATTTCACTGCTGCTAAAAGTTTGAAGGGTCTCACTCACATATATACTATTTTAGACTGGCCAAGTAAGAGAATTGTCTCCTTTTCTTCAATTAGAGGATTATGAAAATATTCTTTTTGACCTATTACTAATGGCAAACTTATTTCTGGGAATTTTAAATAATAATTTTCCTATACATATTGCTACACATTAGAGCTGGTAAGTACTTCTACATTATCTAGAACCTGGATTCTGGACCAATCCCTTCATTTGACAGATGGGGAAACTGAGGCCAAGAACAGTAAAAGACTAAAGACCCATGAAGCCCAAATACTGACTCTAAAATCAGCATTCTTTATGGATAATAATTTCCTGAAAGATAAGTTAGCTTCTTTATTTCATAGGAAAAAAACTGTACAAAAAATTAGCAACAATGACCAAGAATGACCCATTAAGTTCATTAATAAAAATTCTGTTGTAAGAGTGATGATTCTTGAAATCAGTAACACGGTTTTACTGGGGGGGAAGCCATTATGTTTAATCAATCAGCTCATATTAATATAAACTTTTTTTCTTTTTGCCATAAAAATAAATGTACTACACATCACCACCTTCTAAAACAACTACAAAAATCAGCACTGTCTTACTTGCACAGCAGCTAGAATAAATCAGGGACAGCCTAATGAGAATTAGGTTGTGTATCTCATCAAAATTAGGTAGCTTTTCCCATTTTACCATTGAAACGTCCCAAACTAGACTTTCCTGGTTAAAAAATGAATGTTATCTGATTTCAGGTCCATTTATTTGAGTGGACAATTAGCTTTACTTCAATCAATGGGTTCTTGAGCACTGACAAAAATCAATGTAAAACTTAAGTTAAGTGGCTAGTGAACCAAAGACATTTGTGCAGATTCAAGCTCAAGACATAGAAACAGTTTGCATTTTACAAACAGAATGTTAAACTAACAATGATTGCCAAGTAAAGAGGAAATGAATTAGGTCACATCAGCCAGAAAAGTACCTAAGCTTGTTGGGCTTCCCAGTAAATTGTATTTGATTTACAAATTAATTCAGGTAGAGATCTGTAACCCAAAAGATGTATGGTTATTGTTGTAGTTATTTGATTTATATGACACCCATTTTATGACACAAGGAGTGGGGAACAGTTATCTAGGTATTACTTCCAGAGAAAGCAATTATGTTTGGTAGAATGATGTTTTTGTTGTTGTTTTGTTTTGGGAGGTTGCATATCTGTATGTTTGTCCTTTTAATCATTTAGTCAAAAATTGATAATTTAATCAGTCACACCATAATCTTTGTTAAGATAACCCCAAAAGGGGTCACAAAAATTCAGCCATGACTGAAAATGACTAAAGAACAACAAAACAACATGCTGCTATTATAACTAGCACTTATAAAGTACTCCAAAGTTTACAAAATGCTTCACATCCTTTGAACCTCACAGAAACCTTCTAAGGTTTGTACCAGTATACATTTTCTCCTTTTAACATATGAGAAAACTGAGGTTCAGAGAGTTGGTAATGGTGATGGTTGCCATGGCTGAGATTTACCCAGATGTTCTTGGCTCCAAGTATAGCATAGCATTCATACTACACTGTCTATATCCATGAAACAAAACATGAATTAATAGATGATAAAAGTTATTCACTTGGCTAACAAAAATGCTTCCATAATGTATCAATATGCCTATTGAATCAAATCTAGAAGGGGCTTTAGAGGCCTTGCAATTTAATCTTGCCATTCACAGAAGAAAATACTAAATATAGAAACATTATGTGATTTGCCTAAGGTCTTTTAGGTAGAAAGTACAGGAATCAGGATTTGAATTTGAGTTTTTTTACTCAAAATACAATGGAAATTCCTTTCTATCATTCTTTCTCTTTTTTCAACAGTATTTTATGTTCCAAATACAAAGATAGTTTTCAATACTCATCTTTGCAAAACTTTGTGTTTCAAATTTTTTTCCCTCTCTTCCCAACCAACTCCTTTCCTAAGAGAGTAAGTTAGCTGATATAGGTTAAACATGTTATCATGCTTTCTCTTTCACAATTTTAGGGGTACTCTTTGATTAAGGGGTACTTCACACCATTGGTGACATAGACTGATGCACAAGATTTTTCCAAAGTATATGAAAAAGAAGGTAAGAAAATTCCAAGCTCTACCATTCTTCCACAGTTGGTCTTACCTGCTTTTCCTTATCTGCTTCCTGTTAATACAATGCACTCAACAATCATAATATAAAGAATTGTCTTGATACATCAGTCCAAAAGTTCTAAAGATCTTTGTTTTTGTCCATTTTTAAGCAAACATGGAATGGGATAAGTGGCTAGCTTCCTGTTCTCTCAGTTGAATTGTCCTGCCTCTTGATTATGATACCACTATCTCCACATCTGCCAGGATATTTACAAATTGTATATTTGACAAAGTCAAAGAAGCTATCAATTTCTCAATTTGCTTTAATGATAATATTATCATTCAAAAAATAACAAAGAAATTTCTGCTTCTCACTAAGAAAGAAAAAGTGGTTTGTGTGGTGGAGATTATAGAAATCTTGAATGGAATGGACCCTCTATCTTATAGTTAGGATAAAGAAAAGTAAAATGAGAGGCTGTTTCAATTGGCTGCAGAATTTCATTATCTACCCTCTGATTCCTATTAAAAAAACAAAAACAACAATAACAACAACACATAACAAAAAGACTATCCAGTTATCTGGAATGTAGGACTTTTTCAGATCATTGATAATGGAATTCTAGTTGAACACCCTAAAGAAGAATTGCCTGGAAGTGGGAAGGAGGCACTTCATCTTAGACTTTGTCTGAGTTCTCTTTCCCTCCATGTGATTGGAAGATGTTCCAGCTTTGAAGGGTCCAGAAGGACTTCCCATCTTTTCCTCAGGATCTTATACATCATCCCTGAATCATCTGGCAGTAGTGTCTGCATTGAGAATCAAGAAAAAAATGGATTCACAACTCTAGAAGGAACTCATCACACAGACTATATACCATGTAAGGGAAACTTCTTCAGTACCCCACAAATGGTAGAAAAGGGCTTTTAACAACCTGTGAGTTAATTCATAGTCAGATGTATTTTATAATACTTTCTCTTAGACTCTAGATGTCTTGAACTTTGTATATATTTATAGGAAAATGTGTCACAGATGTTTGGAGGATATTTTGAAATCAGCTGTTTTTATTGTTAACACCTTAATAAGTATTTTCTTCCTAAAAGATACTTATGGGTAGCTGATGAAATTATTCTCAACTGATAATCTTGGAGGGAAAGCTCACTGGTGGAGGATCAAGTTAATGTCATTAAAGAATCATCCCGGGGCAGTTAGGTGGTACAGTGGATAGAGCACCAGCCCTGAAGTCAGGAGGATCTGGGTTCAAATCTGGTCTCAGACACTTAACAATTCCTAGCTGTGTGACCCTGGGCAAGTCACTTAACCCCAATTGCCTCAGCCAAAAAAAATCATCCCTCAGGGAGTACCCCTTGAATTGGAAGGGATGAGATGTAACTGCATAGCTCTGAATATACAACTCCTGTATGAATATGGGAATTGAGATAAGAATGCAGTAGAATCTACATGAGCTGTATTTCTACGTTACAGTCAGTCAGTGAGGAATCTGTGAACAGGTTTTGTTAAGAGTGTGGGTAAAAGAGAGAGGGGAAAAAACAAAACAAAACATGATAGGTACCCTGAGGGAATTAAAGGGAACCAAAGAGAAGGGTACCAAAGAATTGGGACCTGAAAACAAATTTCACCTAATTCACAATTTTGCCTAGGCTAACCCTGGGACAGATGAAGCAATTCAGCACAATTTTCTATGTAATTGGGTTATATTAACTGAATGAAATTGCAGAAGATATGCATTTTTTAACCTAAATATTTTATCTAAGCTAAGTTTACCTAAGCAAGAAAGTTCAGAATAAATACTGGAGAAACAATTATAAAATTTACCTATGAGTCTCACAGGCTAAATATGTTCACCAAAATTCTTCAAAGGATTAAATACTTAGCCTTACTTTTCAGAAAGCAGCTCCAAATTTCTTGACCCTTTTTTCCTTGCAGGGTATGAATACTCCATACATTTGTAAACTACCATCTGGAGGAACTTGAAGAAAGGCCAAACTTAAAATGGTTTCCAAACTTAGTTCTGATACTTTTTAAACTGTGTGATCCTGAGCAAGTTGCTTAAGATCCCTGTGCTTCAATTACTTTATCTACAAAATGGGAATGATTATATTCTCACTACCTACTTCAGAGAGTATAGAGGAGAGATATGGTGTAGAGGAGATTTAGCTGGTTTCTGAACCAGAAGTACCTACTTCTAAATCCTACATTGGGTACATAAGGATTCTAAGATCCTGGGCAAGTCACTTCAACTAACAGCGCCCTAGGCAATTCTCAAAGAGTATAAACTGCTAAAAGATGATAATCTGCTTTTATAGAGAGAGTTAATTCACTGAGCAGTTCCCTATGTTTATATAATTATATATAATCCTATCCCCAATAGTACAGAATGTTACAAAATGCCTCAAAGGCCTATTGTTTTTCCATGACATAACTTAAGCTAAATCAGCAGAGGGAATTTCCACACTAGGAGATTTTACACAAGATAAAATTGAATATCTTGGACAAAAAAATTTCTTATACATAAGAAAAGTCTGCTGAATGCATTATAAATCATTTCATGAGGATCTATAATACACTACCTACATTTTCTCATTCTCATTGTACACATCTATATCATTTTCCATAGATACATATAGTACTTAGTTTTGAGAATTACTTTAGCCAAAAGCATTTCATCACCAAGAGATGACCACCAGCCTTTTGGTGATATATCTTTCAGAAGTTAGCAGAGTTATATGGAGAAATCAGACTTGGTATTTTGGGGGGCCTTTCTAAAAAAATCCTTTCTAACCTGGTAGAAGGTTATATGGAGTCTTCATGGAATTCTGTTGTGAGGGCTGCTGAGCCCCTTTCAGAGCTGCTCATCTACCTTTGATGTTCATCTTTCATCCAATTCTTACCTGTAGCTTCAAGAAACTGTGGCATATATAGCTGCTCCATCCCAATAAACTGTTTCAGTAGATAGGCTAAACCAGGTTAAGGGTATCCAACAGCCCATTGGCAAGTTAGGGATTGAAAATTCTCCCTACCTACTTTCAGCAGAATGGGAAAATGAAAATAGTTTGCTCAATTACAATAAAAGCAATAAAGCAGGTGCTGTGGAATATTTTAGGACTTGGTCAGTCATCAAAGATACCAAGGTCATCCATCACCTCCCAAGACATCACCACGTATCTTGACTTTTGTCCTGTCACTGGACTTTAAAAAATTCTAGAAGAGTGAGGTCTCTTTTATTAATCCAACTTTGCCTCACTTAAATCCAATTTACAAGCAAATCAAAACATCACCTATGATGTCACTGGTCTTTTTTTGAAAGAAAGGACAAAAAAAACCTGGCAAAACTTGTTAAAACTTGTGCTCTATTATCATAGCCTTTGAGAACCTGGGATCTTCTCTAAGCCATGGGGAGTCATCAAAGGAATAAACTACTAAGGCCTTTTAGTGACTCCAACATGGCCATGAAATCAAAGGTCAATTGTTTAACATCAACCTTATACTAATATTGCTTTGTGAAAGGACAATGTAGAATGTCACTTTGAAGAACTAGAAGTGTAGAACACATGTAGGGTGATGGAAAGATAGATGGTGGATGGAATGTACTATATAACCAATAAGAAAGCCTGACAACAAACAGGAGGAAAGATGCTATGAAGAAAAGATAGGAAGAGAAGCTGGTTATGTGACAATTAGACAACAATGGTGTTCCAATGATTCTCTTGAAATATCAGGAGAAACTGAAGAAGGTCTCCAGTACACTGAGAGTACCCTCTCATGCTATGATGTTTTGAGAAAACATAATGAATGATTGCATATAATCGATGGGATACAATCAGCATTATTGGAGGGAAATCCCAAATCAATGTGACTATATATATACATTTGAATAACTTAATGTGATTTCTTCATATCCTTAAAAATGAAAAAAATCTAAATGTACATATATAAAAGAGGAATAGACTTAAAAGCAGAAAGTGTCTAGAACTTGGGGGGAAGGGGAGGGGAGGAAACATGTTAATACACATTAGCTGTGGCTGAATTACACATAGTGAATGTAGCTTGGTCTTTGCACACAAACTTCCTTTGGGACCCAGGCAGAACACATTTACCTCCCCTCCAGTTTTAATAATATTGTTAAGGAGTCACTTATAAGAAGTTGCCGAGAACACTTTGGGGAATAGCTAACTAATTCTGCAGTAGTGCAGTTCAGGCATCTTAAGTGCTGGACTATATGGGGTCCCAGTTTAATTTTTTCCGTGAAACTATGAATAATGTCACTGCTGTCTTCCTAAATAAGCTGTAAAGTGAAAATGGATGCTCAAAGCTTTCATGTTGTTAAATTAAATTTTAATAAGTTTTTGTATAAAGGATATATTACTTAACACAGGGAATATGTTTCTCAAAACACTCTAGTTGAGGGGGAAACTATAATAGTAATTATTCCTTTCCTTTGTTTTTCAAGTCATAAAATCTTTTCCAGAATAATTCTATTTAGAGGATTTGGACTTGCTTTGTTTTTGTTTGTTTTTTGTTTTTTGCTATAATACTGTATTTTGTTTTTTAAGGGGCTATGAGAGGCATGCTGTAAAAATCCAGAGATGCTGCCAGTAATTAGGCAGCTGGGTGGCCCAGAAATCTTCTCCATTACACTTTTGTTTCTTTGCCAGTTCTGCCTGTTCTCTCTTGAAAGAAGGTTTTGTTTTTGTTTACATAGCCCTTACAGGCAAAATGAATAAAGTTCTTTTCACTTGCCAGACTCTTCTGATAGAACTCTGTCAGCCACATTTATAGACTTGGGGCTCTGCCTTTTCAAGGACTAGGGGGCTTGCTAGGGATCTCCATCAATATTTGAATCACTAAAACTAGATGAATGAATGCTGATGGACAGGGTTTGGTTTGTTGAGTGGGTAAAGTCTATTCATGGACGGATGTGCACTTGTATTCACTTGTCCCTATTCAGGCTATTAAGAGATGCATATTGCAGCTTTTTAAGCTAAGTAATTCCAAAGCTTACATGAGGACAGTTAAAGCAGTGTAACTTCAGGGCCTAGGATAAATTGAGAGTGGACTTCAAAGACACTTAAGAGCTTCAATCTCTCTTCCTTTGTCTCTGGTTTTCATCAAAATTATTTATTGAGTGAAAAATCTAATCACAATAGGTATATTCCAGATTCTGATTCTACCATTTAAAAGAAAGTATAGGTCATATGAGGCACTATAGAATAATAGACAAAATGCCATAGATGTCGTCAAGAGTACCAGGGTTCATAGCCCACTTTGAATCTTTAAGAGTTATGCTTTCTTTGATAAGTCACATAACCCCTTTAAACATGTTTCCCATCTGAAAAAAACAGATATTATAAGACTACTTGTACCTTTATAATAGGGTTATTGAGGCTTAAATGAGTTAATGGATATAAAGCATGCTCCAGACTTTAGTATGTCATTTAAATGATACTTATTAGCAGTGTATGTGTGGCAAGAGATATAAGTACTATATGCAAATATTTGTGATATTGTGATGATTTTGTGGGATGCTGGAATTCTGATATATATATATATATGTATATATATATATATATTTCAGGTGTATCCATCAGAATGATATCTAGTAAGCTGGAATTTCATCTCCATATCTGGTGATTTCAATAATCTTTAATCGAATTTTACTTAAAATAACATGCAATATTATCTTGTGGAATGATCACAATCAAGGAGCAATCTGACTTATAACTAACTACAAAATCTTTGGAAAATAACTCTTTCTAGAATCATTAATTGCCTGCTTCTTTTTATTTTTTTCCTCCTTGAACAATCTGAAACTGCCAATCACCAGTTCCTTATTGTTACTAAAAATAACATAATTCTAAAGTGCTTTAGATTTCACAAAATATTTTCCACATAATTTTATGAGATAAGTAGTTCAAGATTTTGGTCCCATTTTGTAGGAGAGGAACTTGAGACACAGAGAAATTAAGTGACAAATCCAGGATCAATTAATCAGCAAGCATTTATTGTCTATACAAGTCAAATATTGTGCTAAGTGCTGGGAACACAAGGACAAAAGTGGCATAAACCCTAACATCAAGGAATTATGTAACAATTTCAACATGGACACTTAATATAAATATATCATAAAATATTTATTGTGTAATTATATTTAATTTTATAATTAATATATAAATTATAAATGTTATAAATAAATATATTATGCATATAAGATATTTTGGGAATAGCATAAACTAGCAAGCAGTAGGATCAAGAAAAGGCTCAAGTAAGGCTTTAGCCTAGCTTGAACTGGACCTGAAGGAACACTGGAATGAGATGAAAGTGAGGAGAGATTTCCACTGGAGTCATAGTCAAAGCAAAGACATGGGTCTGGACAATAGAGTATTGTGTATAAGGGACAGTAAGAAGACCAATTTGGCCAAACTTCAGTGATCATTTAGGCTAGAAAAGTACTCTAGGACTAGGTTGTGAAATGTCTCACATGTGACATTTATAATTGACCCTAGAAATATTAGGGAGCCATTGGAGTTTATCAAATAGGGAAAATAACATGACCTGTGCTTCAGGAAAATCATTTTGAAAGCTGTGGGGAGGAAAGATTAGAGTAAAGAGACACTCAGGCAGGGAGATCAATTAGAAGGCCATTTTAGCAGTCTAAGAGAGAGATGATAGAGAGAGGGTTAATAAAAGAGAACACACGAGAAGTGTTGTAGGAAAAACATTTGACAACAGATA
The DNA here is from genome assembly GCA_023553655.1 of Myrmecobius fasciatus. NCBI lineage: Eukaryota > Metazoa > Chordata > Mammalia > Dasyuromorphia > Myrmecobiidae > Myrmecobius > Myrmecobius fasciatus. The sequence goes on along the minus strand of JAJPUD010032024.1, from coordinate 1,316 downwards.
GGATCAATGATTTGAAAAAATGAAAAAAATGGGGATGAATAAATGTTACATACCTGGATGAACAGAAGGGTAGCGGTACTTACCCACTGATAGAAAGAAATAGGGTGGGACTTCCTCTAAAAGCTTGGACAAGGGATGAGATTTGGGGGTAATATATGTTCTACTGTGGACATATTGATTTGGCAATATCTAAGGGACATCCATCTTGAAATATCCAATAGACAATTGGTGGCATATGATTAGAGTACAGAAGAGTTAAGAAGACTAAATATATAAATCTGAGAGATATCTATGTATTTTTTGTTCTTGTTCATCTGTTTCAGTCATGTATGACTCTTTGTGACCTCTTTTAGGATTTTCTTGACAAAGATACTAGCATAATTTGTAATTTCCTTCTTTAGCTCATTTTATATATGAGGAAACTAAAGTAAACAGATTTAAGTGATTTGCCCAGCATCACCTAGCTAGTAAATATCTGAAACTACATTTGAAGCCAGGTCTTCCTGACTCCTTATAGAGTTGTTAATTAAACCCAGGGGAGCTGGTAAGAGGACACATAGAAAGATACAAGACAGACAAAAGACAAATATAGAGAAAAAAATAGACAGAGAAATGAAAAGACAGAAAGAAAAAAGAACTTCCAAGCCTGAGGACTTTGGGAATATACTTACAGTTAGTGAGCAAGACTTGGATAAAAGTCAAAGAAAACCGGGTGGCCACTCAGTCAGACAAGGCAAGAGGAGAAACAGCATCGGGAAATCTCAGAAAAACAGAGATCATCTAAGAAGAAAAGGTAATTAATAGTGACAAATGTAAAAAGGTGGATAAGGAGAAGGATAATAAAGTCAAGTCAGTAGGCATTTACTAAGCACCTATTCTATGCCAGGCATTGAGCCAAGCATTCGGTATAAAAAAAAAAAGTCAAAAACAGTCACCAGTCCATAAGAGATCAAAATTGAATGGTGCAAAAACATCATGCAAGTAACTATGTATCTACATAGGATAGATCTACATAGGGTAGAGTCTCAGAGTGAAGGTGCTGGCTAGTATTAAGGCATCTTACAGAAGAGAATTTTTGTGGGGACTTAACAGAAGCCAGGGAGGCTTGAATAACTGTCGTTTTGTATCTATCTGTAACTGTTGTTCCTCTGGTTATCTTGCTTTCACTCTCTTTCTGTTCCCACTAATCCAGTAACACCAATAATCTGGTCTATGGAGAGAGGAGCCATAATAATAATTTAAGGTTTACTCCCCCACTACTCTCTACTCTTTTTTTTGCAGGGGGGTTGTTTTGTTTTGTTTTGTTTTTGCTGCTC
>JAJPUD010032023.1:0-12176 GCA_023553655.1 Myrmecobius fasciatus | reverse complement strand
GAGAGAGAGAGAGAGAGAGAGAGAGAGAGAGAGAGAGAGAGAGAGAGCTCTCAATACCAAGTACTTGTTTTGTGGTGCAGCACAGACGCAAGCTTAAGAGGAACTCTACTCACTGCAGAGGGGGAGGCAAGCACGGATGAGAACTGTCCACGGTAGCCAGTGCTGAAAGGAATCCAGTTGTGGTACTAGCTCTTGTCTTGTTTTTCTAGAGGTGGAACTAGGTTGACTTGCGCTGCAGGGAAACGTACATTTTACGCTGTTAAGTGTTATTCCTTTTCTTTTCACCCTTCTATCACATGTATTGCAATTGCATATGAGAGAATCATTATACCTCAAATAATTTAATAGCAATCCAATCTCCTCCAATGTCTGTAGGAAATCCCCTAATTTTTACATAATTTAAATATTATATTACTGTTTTATTGTCTTGAAATTTTAAAATGTCCTTTACTCTTGAGAAAAACTGTAGCTCTGAATTATCCTGGGGCGGGAGTGGGAGGAGAGAGAAAGAAAAGAGAAGAGAATGCTATGGCAACTATTTTCAGGATTTGGGAAATGGCTTCTTCAGTGCCTGTGTTCTGAATGAGCTGATGGATTCAATGTTACAGGGATTCCCCCCCTGTCCCCCATGTAGCTTTCAGGCTCTGCAGTATTTCAGTTAAAGGAGGCTAAATTCTCTGTTGTATGAACAGAAAGTTAAGGTCTCTTAGAAGTTCTGAGGATTCTCTTATGTCACTTTAATTTTAAATAGCTACTGTTTGTATGTTATGTTGAAACAAGTCATTCTGTCAATGATTCACAGAGCAACAACAAAGTTATATGATTTATCAGCTCTTGTCTTAGGATATCTTTTTTAAAAGGGACCATCATGTAAAAATATCAAGTTTGCATGTTGAACTCAAAGGTGAATAGGAAAATAGACAGGATTCAATTTCTCTGCAAAGGTCAATGTTTCAAACTTAATGAAGATATATGCACTTTTTCTTGTGCTGCAGCAGGAGCTGGCCAGCATAATACAAATCTTTAAGGAATATAAAATTTCTCCTTATCTTGATCAATAAAGAATTATTATAAATGTTTTAGTTGCAAAAGGCAATTCTCTTTCAAAGAAAATAAATACCCCTTGAGATTTGTATTTCTAAATCTTAAAATTTAAATTTAATAGACTTGTCTTCTATTCAAAAATCTCCAGGAACTACTATTTTCCATAATGTCATTCAGAAACTCATAATTAATTAATGTATCAATTCAGTTTTACAATAACTAGAGAAGAATTCCTTTATAGGAATCACTTTCATTTTGTTATATAATGCATCAATAGTTATTATTGACTATTATTTTAAGAAAAGGAAAATACCATTGGTGGGAAATTATTGCCCAGGCAAAATTAGGCATCTCCATTCAACAAAAAGATAAAATTCTGAAATGTGTTCATTTCTGTTTTTTTCATCAATGTATTCCTAAAATATTTACTCTGCAAAATTTACAGAGCTTTTCATCTGTAGATAGGATCTTACTAATTATAACTAACAAATTCAATAACAGCATATAAAATAATACTACTCTATTCAAAAACACAAATATCTATGTATACATTTCTGTATATATTTCTCTATTAATCAATTTTTAAATATCTAAGTTCTTTACACACAAATTGGTTTTGTTTTTCAGAAGAGAATAATTTAGATCTTTGTATTTATTTCTGAAGACAGCTCATTAACACTTTTTGTACTTCATTTGTTTTATTCTCCAGCTAGTTATGTTTCTGCGAAAAATCTGGCTTTTGTTATTTATTTTGTGACTTTGGACAAATGATTTAACCTCTTTGAAGAGTTGCTGATGTCTAAAATCCATTTGAGTCCATATATTCTAGAACTATTATCACATCAGTTACCCACACTAGTTAGGAGCTAACAAATTATACTAGAATTATTTTTTGACATCTATTATAATGACTAAGAAGATAGGACATCTTAGTAGCCTATAATAAGCATGTTACTGTATTTTTAAGTACAATTATTTTAAATGGTTATCTAATCTTTATTTAGGTTAGGGGGAATATATGCATGTGGACAACAGCAGGAACATTTTCATGGGAATAGGTAGAAATAAATACATATTCTTCTGCATTCTATATAGTAAAAAAAATTCATTACATTCAGAAGTTTTTTTTAAGTATACTGGAAAATAAAATATAAAAGAGTGCTATTTTGGATAAGGTTTCTTTATGTTTTTCAAAAGATTACTCTGCATGCATTTATTTTTTCCCTAGAAACTTACTTAACTCTTTCTGTGTGCTTAGCCTGGTCATTTTGCCAGTGGGTTGAAAGAGAAAGATGGGATATAGAAGTATAAAACAAGGCTCCTTCCATAAAAGAATTTATTTTTTTTGTTGGAGAAAAAAGACACATATATGATATTACCTTCAAGGTCAAATATAAAATTCTCTCTTTGGCTTTCAAAACTCTATATTGACCATTCACAGCTTTCCAATCTTCTTACACTTTACTCTCCTACACTTACTTTATGAACTACTTATAATGGCCTTATTGTTTCTTATATTCATAATTCCCTTTACACTAACTATTCTCATGCCTAAAATTGTCTCCCTCCTCATCTCTGCCTCTTATATTCCCTGCCTTTTTAAAACTCACCTCAAACTCCATGCTCTGGAGGAGGTTTTTTCTGGTCTTGTACCTGTATAGTATTTGCTAGTGCCTTCACCTCTGAAATATCTCCACTTTATGTACATATATGTGCATAGACATGTATATGTGTGTTGATACATGCATCTATCTATGTATACATGTGCCTATCCATCTATCTTTCTTTATATATTTGGTACATACTTTGGTATATGCATTGTCCCCTCCATTAGAATGTGAGTTCTTAAAGATCAAGGATTATTTTTAACATTTTTTGTATCCTTACTTAATACATTGTACTTAAAACATTGCCTGGAACATAGTAAACACTTAATAAATATTTATTGACTAATGGATCATAAGTAGGAAAATATTAGAAGGTAATATATGAGATAATAGTAGAGTAGCATCAATCATAAAATGAAAATAGAGGAAATATATAAAGTAACATAAAGTAATCAGGGGACAGAATTAGTCAGTGAATATTTTTCAAAGAAGGTAGTCTTAAGTAGAAATTTGAATGAAGTGATGGATATGAAGTGATGTTCATGATATGGAAAGATTTTCCAGAAACAAGTAACAACACAAACTACAGTTAAGGATTGAATTGAGGTAAAAAGTTAACAGGAGTCTACCCTTCCTTTAATACCTAAGGCATGTTAATTTAATCTACAATAACAAATAATTAAATCCAATATGTAAGTACTTTATGAGCCTTGCAATCCCTACTTGGTTCATTGTTTTTTAATTGCTATTTGTATTTGATATTCAAAAGTGCCAAACAAGAATCAATTATGTCAAATTTTAGATGAGTTTCTCTGCATGCAAGAATATGTGTAAAAATATTGATACTTCTAAATGACAAAGCTCAAATCTACCTGCTAGTTAGACTTCTAATTACTGGAAAATTATACCTTAAGGTGCTGTGCTTTCTTGTAAAATTCTTGTGACACAATACTTCAATTATTTTCAAGGGATTAAGATAACATACTTTGCAGAAAGAATCAAGAAATAAAGAAAACTGAAAATAGGAACAAAATATAACTAAAAAAAATCATTTTTTAATCTTCAAAAAAACAAACCTCAAACTCAGGGTATGTTTGATTTCTGATATGATATTCACTTTTATTTTCATTTTATTTAAAAATTCCACCTACTTTGAGGGCCACAATTTTTAAAATGTCTAGCTGATGTGTTATTCCCTTTACAGATTATGCTGGGACTAGGCAACAAGTTATTTCCTATTATGCCATAATGCAGATTTTAAATAATCATGCTGGTTTCAATAAGATTATTTTAAAATGTATTTTTAAACTTAGGATGTGAGGCTGTGTCTCAACATCAAGATGAAAGCCAACTATCTGCCAACTATCTGGATGCTTTATTTGCACAATGCCAAATGTTTAGGTGTTTGAAAACATGATAACTGAAATTCTCAGTTTTCATTTATGTGTTGTGTATCATGTAGTTTCATTTCAAATATCTTTGGTATCATTTCCTACAGCCTTGTTTTTAATTTACTTCTCTAGTACCTACTTTAAAGAAATAAGTAATTTTTCTTGAATGGCCCTAATAAGAGGAAGAGGCAAACCATTAAAATTACATATTGGATTGCTCTACTTGGCAGAGAGTATACTCATGATAAATGCTAAAGCGATTTTATCTTATGAATTCATTTAGCACAAGTGCTTTCATAGATTGAGTGAGATGCATGTGAAAATTTTATTGTGGCAAATATTCTTGCATAATTGGAAGCTGTGAAGCAGGAATAACATTCTTGATGCAATCAGCAACCAAAAAGTAATATGAAATATGTGATTCTGTGAATAAAATGTTACTAATTCTAACTAGTTTCATGATGTTTGAATCATGAATCAAAAAAGTCACAAAATTCATTTTGGGGACTGTGAAGGATATGAAAATCTCAGTAATAGAACACAATCTGCTTAGCTTTCTTAATGATAAGTGAAAGACTGAAATGTCAGAAAAATATTCCTGAAAGATGGACTCTATCAACATAACCTGGATTGGATTTTTTTTTAAATCTTCAGAGAACTCTTCTCTCTAAAAAAAATAATTAATTGCCATAAAGAAAGAACAAGAAGGAGGTTATACATATTGTTAGTTACTTGTAATTGCTTTATAACTTTAATACTTTATAAGAAAAAAGGTACTTTGTTTTTTACTTAAAATTTCTTATGTGGCCATAGCTATCTTAAATTATTTTGCCAACCAGGTTGTTATTTAAAAAGCTTTTAGTGTTTTGCACTGTAGTTTACTCTTTTTAAGGCTGAAAGATGAGAAACCAGATACATTTTCAGACTTACCTAAGAGAACAAGATTAATAATGTTTGAAAAAGGAAAACATGCAACTTCATTGACTCCCCCCTCCAATATGTTTCCTCTTTTGAACAATATCAATCTAATTCTCTTAGAATAATTCCAATAAATATGCTAGTAATTAAAAGAAGTCTGGAGTCATGGACACTGAATGAGAGAGTTAGAGAACTTTGGTTCTAGTCTTCCAGACTATACTAACATCACTGATGGTGTGTCACAGCCTTTACAGATCTCAGTTTTGTTCCTTGGAAAATAAAATCTTTAGGCTCAAGAGGTCTTTCTTTCTAACAGTATATGATTATAGAGGGGTTTTAAAAAGAGTTGAGAATAATGAATATGGAAGTTCCTTGTAGGAAAGGGATTCTGTCTCTCCCCCCAAAATTTGGCAGTATTTCAATATTTAAACCTCAAACATGCTGAAGGTATCTCTCAGGACATGCACTAAGCTCATGAAAATGAATGCATAGATGTATAAATGTTTACTTTATTGTTTTTTATTTTGGACAGCTTGGACAGCCACAAGGATAGGACAGTTAATTATAATAAGAGAGTCATTCTAAGAACCTGACCTCTGAAGTTACATATGAAAATGTATAGAAGAAGAGTCTGATATTTAATAATACAAAAGTCTCTGGCTTCTTGACAGAGATGTCAAGTTTTATAGCAAGTTGATTAAACAGAATTGCATTTTTAAAAGGCTCCAATCACCCATAAGTTCAGATATTCAAAATTAGATGACATCAAAAAGCTATTTTAGGATAAACCAAATATTAACAAGTCAACAAGAGCTGATCGATCCAGTGTGGAACTGGAGATTTTGAGAATGAGTTTTTTGTATATATAGCTTCTGCCAGCAATTTGCTGTTCATCTTCTATCACTGGACTACATAAATCCAAATTTCCTTCTAGCTCAGTCAGTCTGCCTTTAACACTACAATTAAATTCACTGAAGGCCAGATCCTTAAGACTTTTTAATTTCTTAGTGTCAGAGTTAGGCCTTGAAAAATCAAAGTATTAATTACCCTATGTGTTTATCAATGAGGGCTCCAGGAATTTTTATTTTTGAAGCTCAGCAAGGAAACAAGATATTAAAGCTAGATGTTTAAGCTAGAAGCAATGAATTGGAAATTATTTCCCTTCCCCACAAAGCTCCTCTTTTACTTGTCTTCCCTTCCTCCTTTCAAATTCCTCTGTCAAACCAGGAAGGATGGAGAAATGGTAATGGGGAGTGGGGGTGGAGAGAGAAGGGTTGTGTTTTAGAAGGTTGTAAGGGAGATTATTAGAAATATCCTTTTTTCTTGGGGCAGCTAGGTGCGCAGTGGATAGAACACCAGCCCTGAAGTCAGGAGGACCTGAGTTCAAATTTGACCTCAGACATTTAACATGTCCTAGCTGTGTGACCTTGGGCAAGTCACTTAACCCCAATTGCCTCAGCCAAAAAAAGAAATATCCTTTTTTTCTTTTTTTTTTCCTTTTTTTTAAACAAAATAGATGAATAAACAGCTTATTAATGTGGCAAACCGACACAATCAAAGAAAAATCCCCAAAGTGCCAGTAAGGTTTTGACTGCATTTAGTAAGAAACAAAATGAAGAAGTGAGATTTCCATCAGTACAATCTCCTGGCAGATCTAGAATCCATTTATACTAAGAAGTATATCTTTGGGCTTACAAAAGACAATTTCCGTTCTGATTCGTAAAAATCAAAGCTGGAAGAAAGAATGGAAATATCTGAAAGAGGCAAATTGAACTTGAACAGCCTCATGATGGAATGGTGTTATGGGTCATGGGAAAAGTTAAGGAGTAAGAAGCTTAGGTTGGAAAAGACAAGGAAAAGCCAGCTGGGAGTACCAAAACTGGAACTGGGACTAAGACCAGACATGGATGAACCTCATTTTAATATCTTCCTTTGAAGATATTAAAAGAGGGAAAAGATTCCTTTTTTCCCCCGCACTAAAGAAGTCCCTTCAGAAGTTCTGGGTAAGTGAAAAGAAATACCAGAAAAATCTGGTTGTGGAAATTGTCCTGATATAATGCTGAAGTGAGCTTCTTGGTTTCTCTCTGCCTTTGTGAATTTATTTCTATGTACCTATCTGTATTTTTGTATTTCTATTTCTTTTTCTCTCCTCCATGATTTTTTTCCATTCTCTTTTTCTTTCCTCTATCCTTCCTTTGCCCTCTCCAGAAAATAGGGGTGGAACTAAGAGACCATACTATCTTTGTCTTACTTTAGGATTTGCCTTAACCACTTGATTTTCTGTTAGACATTATTCTGCTGAACCAGAAAAAAGACATGGGACAGGACCTATTGAGAGCCTAGAAAATGCACTTTGAAAAATCCATAGTAGAAAAAAACATCCAGATAGTACAGGCTGCCAAGCACAGGGAGCAGCAGAAAGTGGTGAAGAATTAGAATGAATCTACATTTATTGAATCTAGTCTTAATTGGGTTCAGGTTTAATTTAAATCTTAATTTCCCCTCCCCTAGTGAGAAGATACAGGAAGATAGATCCGTGGGAAAGTTCTGCAACTTTGGAGTTGCAGACTTTTTGTGGGATTCCAGGTAAAATCACTGGTATCACAACCTTATCTGTGAACAATTATTCTCCAGGACCTTCGTAGATGAAGTTTAATAGGAATTAGTAGTGGGAGCAGAGAGGTTTGTGTGCAAAAAAAAAAATACCCTTTGTCACTATCCAAGTAACTAAGTTTTATGGCCCAGACACAGGGTTGGAATGAACTGGTGTTTCAGAGTGAAAGGGATGGGGGTAGGAGGTAGAAGACAAAAAATGGACTGCTAGCATGAACTAGGAAACATAGCATTGGTCTAGAAGGCAAGAATATTTGGATCCATGTCCAGCTTGTACCAATAATTTATTCTTTCTAGGCTTGTTTCCTTCTCATTTAAAAAAAAAGGTGGGGCAGGTGGGGAATCCTCTTCTACCATATAGATATGATGAAGGTTAAATGAGATGAATACAGAAGTTCTTCATAAGTTACAAAGCTCTGTAAAAATAATGTTCTTACTCACTGTTTTCTTTGACCTTTAAATCTGCTTCTGAAATCTGGAGGAAACTCAGGGTGAGACAATTTCTCCTACAGCTTCATCCCACTGCTACTTTAGTAAAAAGGTTTCTGAGCTTTGATTTGGGATTTTTCCTTCAGTCTGATGAGATGCTGATTCCCTAGCAAAAATGTCATAGGAGAACCTAGTCAGAAACAGAATAACTAGCTTTAGTGTTACTATCCCATCAGCTGAGCACACAAATGTAACTCCAGCCAATTCTGAGGCTTTGTTCATATTAGTGGACTCAATAATTTATCTTTCCCAGACTCTGCTTAAGTTTCAAACTACTCTGATGCTCCAGGCCTGTCAGGGAACTGTCTTTTTCATACTTATCCTGGAGACACAAAACCCTGAGCCTGTAATCCAAGATAGACAAAAGGCTGGGGGGGGGGGGAGAGAGGGAAAGAAAGGGTTGTAGAAAGGAGACTAGTCAGTCATCACTTCCCTCCACAAACGGCCAGTTATTTTCTTCTTCTCCATCCTTAAGTCCCCCAGAGGTTATAAAACCTTGATTTTCTTTGTGTTTCTTAATTATGAGATCTTTTCAGATTTGTTCATCAACTGCTGTAGAGATTATGCCATTTGCAGATCCAAAGAAATTTAGAAAGCAGTCCTTATTTGAGTTTCCTCTACAGTCTAGAGCAGGTTAACAGGAATCACCTCAGAAGTAAACAAAGCAATAATCAACAAAAATATGTCTATCCAAACGTCAGAGTCCTGGGAGGAAACGCAGCCAAAATTCTGGAGGCCCTGGCTCCAGGCACCCCAACAACTCAGATTACAGCCAAAAAAACTTTTTTCTCATGGGCCTCTGGTTGATGTCTTTCCCCCTCCCCCTTCTCATTTTCCTCCTCTGTCCTGGGTACTTAATTACCCCTGCAATGTGAGCATGTGTCCTCTCCCAGATTAAAATTTTATTTTGAGGTTCACAGATGGATAAGTACCGCTAGCTAGCCTCTTTTGAATGAATCTCACATTTGGACCCAAACGGGCAGTCCGGAGCAGGCCTCTTGGACCTGTTCTCTTAGGCAAGCATCCTGACACTGATGGATCGTCTCATTTCCCTGCTTGATGGGCTGGAACCGCCCACAAGCTGCAGGTATGGGGGAATGGCCCCGGAGAACCCAAGCCAGCAGGGGAGAAGGAGAAGAGGAAGGGACGAAGAGGAGGAAGAGAGTTCTGGGGGAGCCCAAAGCTACCACTGCACTGTGATCTTAAGAGGGATGGAGCTTTGGGGCCTTTTTTATTTAGGTTAGGAATGAAGAAATAGGAGAAGGGGATATGTACAAGTCATAAAGGGGAACCAATGATTTTTGCTCCTCCACCTCTTGTCCATGCAGTCACACACAAGCCAATTAGATGAAAAGCAACATTTTGATGTATTTTTTTCTTTCCTTTTAATCTCTGCCACAGATGCTTCTAGATAGGGATGGATGATGGACTCCTTTCACTTAGCCAGCTTTCGATCCCTTCACATCTCAGAGCAGTTAGGCTATTGTCAATTCTAGTGTCCTTTGGCCGTAGGAAGATAAGGCGACCAGTGAATGGCCTGCAGCTCGCGTTTGGGTACAGTCACATTTTCCAGAGGCACTTCCAAAATATTCACCTAAAGGGATTCCAGTAAAGCGGATTTCGTAGGATCCTGATTGCTGCCGGAAGGGGCCAGATGCCCACTCACTGCAGACCACGCGGCTTTGTTTCAGAATGTAACTCCCACTCGTTTGCCATTGTAACTCCCGCCCCAGCTAAGTGCGGGACGCAGAAGGCAGCCGGACCCGGAGAGAGTAGAATCGAATCCATCTGTGGAGGGGATCAGCAAGGCCTTCGGAGAGGGTTTGGAGCAGGGGCTCGGCGCCCTGAGATGAAGAGTTGGATTGCTGCCATACAAAGTAGTTGGCGGAAAAAGCGCCCGACAGCTTAAACAAAGAGACAAAACCATGCTCTGGCTGGTTTTGGCAGATTACACACGCACCCCAAAAAATACCCTGGACCTCATCAACCTTGACCATAAAGTCTAGGCCTGGTTGTCTCTTAGAAGTCACTCACACCGAAGCCAGGGGGCTCAGCGCAAGATCAGGATGTTGAAGCAGTCAAATTAAAACTGGCTCACCTGGAAAGCTGGGCTTTAGCTGGGTCTGGGTTGGGGGTCGGGGAAAAGGTAAGGATAAGGGAACGAGAGAAGGGCGGAGCTAGCTTGGAGCTTTCCTTTAGGAGGGTAAAATTGTGTGGGTGGGTGTGGGGAATGGGGCAAAGAACTGCAAGTGGTGGGAGTAGAGCTAGTTCTGTCTGAGTAGAGAGGCTGTGAGTGGGCAGGGAGAGTGTTGGAGGTGCACAGAGAACCGGGGCAGCTTCTTTTATGATTATTTTTAGATTTTGACTACAATTAACTGTTTTACATTTTTGCTGTCTCCCAGATTTCTTCCCCATCTCTTATAGTAGCTTATATTTATAGAACACTTTGAAGTTCACAAAACATTTCCTTGTAGTAAGTTGCGGAGGGCAATTTCCCCCTCAGTTTACAGACAATAGAAAACTGTTACATACTGATTTGCTTGAGATCGCAATACTAATAAGTTTGGAAACTATATCTATATTACACCATCTGTTTCTTTTTAACCTTTCTATGTTTTCAATATACCTTTACATATACAATATACATTCTGTATTTCTATATACATATATTCCTTCTGTAGGGCCTATTCCCCTCCGAGCTTTAGTGTTCATCTTTCTCCTATGTTTTAGTTATATGGGTCCCGGAATAGTTAGCAGTCTAGATTTTAAAAATGGAATTTTGTGACCCCATTTTCCTCTTTGTTTTATAGAGGTTGGCAGTGCAGGAAAAATAAAATCAGTATTGTCTTGGAAAGAACTAGCTCACACATTTGGTACAATGGCAAGGTCTTTTGCTAGGCTTGCTTACTCATCTGGACCACACTATATAATGAATTCATGTGGGTAAGAGGAACAATTCAGATTTTGAAAGCTCTCACCTGATAAAGTCCAAACTCATCATAATTTTGGATATGCCATACCCTATAACCTTGAGAAGGAGCTAGTAGGGATGATTAAGACTTTGCCTTGTGCAGTTGTCCAGCCTCAACAGTAGCCAAGGCAAGTGGAATCAGTGTAGAGAAGATAGATCACAAATATAGCTTGCCACTGCTTATATCAAAAAGGGGTGGTTATTCCCTCCTCATGGTAAACATAGCCCTATCTCTCTGAGAGTCATACACCTTCTCTGCCTTCCCCTTTTCCTGTGACCAGAGACTCTTTCTAGTGAGGTAACAGAAAGACCTCTGAAGTTGAATCAGCATAGATTCCAATCTCTGGAATTGTCTGACCTTCAACAAATTACTTCATCTCTCAGCATCATTTTCCTCCTCTGGATTAAGTAGATGATGTCTAAGGTTCTTTCCACCCCAAAATCTGCAATTCTATGATCCTTTAATCTTCAATTATATCCATTCAGATTCTTTCTAGTGTTTGCTGAAATCTAACTTTCTTCTGAAATATCACATGCTTTGGCTGGCATTTCTTCCAAGCCTTCCTCCCATCTCCACCCTGACTAGTTCAATTGAATTTGCTCCAGATGCAGCTCTCCCTCTACTTATTTTTGGCACTCTTTGCCAACCAGGCTACCCAATGGCTCTACTGTCAGCTAAGTCTCTAATGTAAATTTTGGAACTAGTAAATAGAAAGGAAACAAGAAGAATCTGCACCTCAAAATCCAATTCCATCACTCTTTTAGGAATGGTCCAAACAATCATTGTTGTGGTGCTGTTTGTCAGACATTGAATGTGAAGATAATAGGGTAAAGAGAAGAAGGAAGTTTGTGAGACATATCATTAGATCTGGGCTTGATGGGTTTGGGGTTTTATTGTGAAGATATAGAGAGGTGTGTTATTCGGGGCTGTTGCAAAAGTCATCCATGCTCTTAAAATGGAATCATAATTTCTTCTGCTAATTATTAATGCAGAGGATTTGTGCATTGTACCCAATACCACATCCTAAAGAGAATGTCATAACTTTAATTTTATTATTATATTACTATCATTGTTGTTTTGGTTGTCCCATTTCATAAAAAAAAATTCAGGGCAGTGTGATGGGATTATGTCTACCAGTAGTG
>JAJPUD010032022.1:0-12176 GCA_023553655.1 Myrmecobius fasciatus | reverse complement strand
GCACACCTGTCAGATTGGCTAAAATGACAGGAAAAGATAACGATGAATGTTGGAGGGGATGTGGGAAAACTGGGACACTAATACATTGTTGGTGGAACTGTGAACGGATCCAACCATTCTGGAGAGCAGTTTGGAACTATGTTCAAAAAGCTGTCAAACTGTGCATACCCTTTGACCCAGCAGTGTTTCTACTGGGCCTATATCCCAAAGAGATCTTAGAGAAGGGAAAGGGACCCACATGTGCAAGAATATTTGTGGCAGCCCTTTTTGTAGTGGCTAGAAACTGGAAACTGAATGGATGCCCATCAATTGGAGAGTAGTTGAATAAACTATATGAATGTCATGGGATATTACTGTTCTGTAAGAAACGACCAGCAGGATGATTTCAGAGAGGCCTGGAGAGACTTGCATGAACTAATGCTGAGCGAAAAAAGCAGAATCAGGAGATCATTATACACAGCAACAACAATATTACATGATGATCAATTCTGATGGACATGGCTCTCTGCAACAAAGAATTGTCTCAAACCAGTTCCAATTGCTCAGTGAAGAAAGCCATATACACTAGAGAGAGAGATATGACATATGGACCAAAACGTAACATTTTCATGCTCTCTATCGATGTTTTCTTGCATTGTGTTTCCTTTCTCTGATTTTTTTCTCTTATAGATACAATTTTTCTTGCACAACAATGATAGGTGTGGAAATATGTATATACAAAAAAGAAATAATGCTCTTTTGGGAGATCTGTGAATTAGATCAATCATTCTGGGAAAAAAAATATAATTTAGAATCATGCTAACAAAAGAAATAAAACCTATATCCTTTGACCCAGAGACTATGCTCCTTATAATTTATTCCAATGTGGCCAATGACAAAAATTAATATACACCAAAAATATTTATAGCAATATATAGAATACACCCCTCTTCTTCTCCTCCTCTTTCTCTCCTTCTCTTCCTCCTCCTCCTCCTTTTCTCCTTCTCCTCCTCCTCTTTCTCTCCTCCTCCTTACCCTTTTTTTCTCTGTCTGTTCCTTCTCCTCCTCTTCCTCTGCCTCCTCCTCCTTTTCCTTCTCTCTTCCTCTGCCTCCTCTTCCTCCTCTTCTCCTCCTCCTCCTCTTCCTTCTTCTTCTTCTTCTTCTTCTTCTTCTTCTTCTTCTTCTTCTTCTTCTTCTTCTTCTTCTTCTTCTTCTTCTTCTTCTTCTTCTAGTTCTCCTTTCTTCTCCTTCTTCTCCTTCTCCTCTTTCTCCTCCTCCTCCTTCTCATCCTCCTCCTCTTCCTCCTTTCCTTTCTCCTCCTTTCCTCCTCCTCTTCTTCCTTCTCTTCCTCCTCCTCCTTCTTCTCCTTCCTTCTCCTTCCTTCTTTCTTCTTCTTCTCCTTCCTTTTTGTTTCTTCTTCTCAAGCTACTTGCACCAAGACTTGGAGTTTTGCTCCTGACTCTCACTCAGTCTCAAAGTGTGGCTGCTGGCTTATACTGAAAGGGGTTCTACATGCCAGCTTGTACTGGGGCAAGGCCTTCCTGCTGCCCTGCTTTGGTGGAGGGTTTTCACTGTTGCCCTTTCCTACAGATGTGTTGCTGCCAGGCCTTGAGGGGGGCTCTCAATACCTGGTCTGCAATAAGGCCAGGGCCTCATGGGTTGCCTGTAGTGGGGGTGAGATCCCAGTGTGCACAGTGGTCTGTGATGGCTGGCTTGGTGCTGACTTGCAGGCAGCCAGGGCCTCACCTGTGGCTTGCCCAGGGGCTCAGAGCCTCATTCCAACCCTCATGGGATGCGGCATGGCATTGCTGCTTGTTTTCTTAGCTGCCCTCCCATTCCAGTGCAGTAGACCTTCCTTGCTGGATGGGGAAATTGCTCCCCAAATCTAAATTGACATTTTTCAAAGTTTGGAACCAAATTTGGGAGGACTCTCAGTTGATTCTTCCTCATTCTGTTATTTTGTCCAAGTATTTCTTTAAAAAAATACCAAGAAATAACTGTGTGTTGTAAAAAAAAAAAAGGCTCCTGAATTCCTGGTGTCTAGAGAAAATTTGGTTCTTTTTCCACTTCTGACATATATGATGTGTCATCTGTAGTGGGTTGAATAACTTTTTCAAGTTCTCAGTGTCCACTTCTGTAAAATAGGTAAAATATAATATGTAATATTTACCTCATAGAATTTTGGTGAGGATCAAATGAGATAATGAATATAAAGTGATTGGCAGATCATAAAGTACCCAAAACATTAGCAATTATTATGGGATGATGTTTCAAATCCATTATTCTAAACAAGTCAAAAAGGAAATATATCTGGGAAATTAAGGAACTTCAGCTGTATCACATTATAGTTCTTTTGTCAATTCTCTTAAACTTGAAAATATTGTTAATCAAGAGTAATATTTGAATAAAGGCACTTGATTTTAAGTCTAAAAGAGACCTATGAGACCTTCAATACACAGGCAGCTAATACAAGTCTGTTTTAATAACTTTTTAATTGTGTGTTAATTATTTATTCATTAAATTGTTTATCCTAGAAGTTCATCTAGAATCTCTCGTGGTTCTGAATCAGGGAATTCCAGCCCGACAGGGCATGCAAACAATCTAGTAGGCATTTTTATTGCATTTAAATTCATGATGTGAGAAAACATGTCAGAAAACACAGGAAATTCACTGAAACTTTAGAAGCCACAAATAACTACCATAATTGAAATACCAAAAGTTTAAACATTAAAATTTTCAATTTCTGGAGATTGTCTTTGAAATATATTAAACAGAACAGCAGAACTAATCAGGAAGAGAGTTTGATTCCACTCCCAGTGCAATCACTAACCATACTCTTCCCCACCACCACCAACCCAGGAATTATAGAAAGGGCATCCCAGACTATTCCTCTCCTTTACTCTTGTCTTAATAATAATTCACATATTGGAGAAGAAGGAAAGCCATGGATTCAAAGTTTCTCCAACTCACCACTCAAAATATGATTTTTACCTAATTCAGCAGAGACATATTATTGGGCTAATGAAATGTTAAATTGCATGGCTACTAATACTTAGTTTTGTTTTGCTTTTTTCCCCCTCACACTAATTCATTCAATAAATACTTACTATGGGGCACATAATGAGCTAGGTTTTTGTGATACAAGGATAAAAATAGATCAGTCCCTATTCTACGTAACTTACATTCTACTGGGAGGATCCAAAATTTAAACAAATAAATATATAAATGTTTATTTGAGGGGAAAGAACCCTAAGAACCAAGAGCATCAGAAAAGAATTTTCCATAATAGATTATAACTGAAAGAAGCTAGGGATTTTAGGAAACCAAATTGCAAAGGACTTAAAATGCTAAACCAAGGAGTTTGTAATTTCCTTAGAGGAAATGAAAATCAATGAGGTTTTGAGCAGAGGAATAATATGATGAGACTCACAAGTCAAAAAGTTGTGGGAGAGACATTCTGAAGCAGGAATTGGAAGCTAGAAGCTTACTAGAAAGTTTTGAAATATTCTAGGCATGAGGAGAGCAGAGCCTAAACTATAATAGTGATGATGTGAGCAGAGAGAGTTTTGATAAATGATGGGGAGATGGAAATAGCCACATTTGGTATTTGATTGGATATGAAGGGTGAAGATAATGTGAATGCCTTAAAGAAATAATTATGACTGAATTTCTAAATGTGAGTGCTTTAAAGAAAGCATGGTGGTGAAGGGATGGGGCAGAACTAAGTGAAATCAAACAGAACAACTTTCAATCAAGGGTGAGAACAGTACTTTTACTTCCTAATAAAATAATGAGCAATTTTCTATGTAATGCATGAGAAATGCAAAACATTCACAGAAAACTATTCTGAGTTTAAAATAAAGTTTAATTTAAACAAACTTATAGTAAACAATTTCTAGGTGTAAAAAACAAATGAACAGAAAAGTATATATATTGCAGAACCATTCTGGAAATATAAACAGGATAGAATTAGAAAATTTTAGTGTTAATCACAGATCTGAAATCAATTCATTATCTTACTGAAATTACTGTCTTCATTCTAAAATTGGGATTAATGTTCTTTTTGAAATATAAATCATTGTATACAAATAAGATATTAATCTTAATAAATTATTAATCTTAAAAAGATGCTTGATCATCCTTTTTTAAAGAACAATAATATTCCATTACCTTCATGTACGACAACTTATTTGCCCATTCCCCAAATGATGGGCATCTACTTATTTTCCAATTCTTTGCTATCACAAAAAGAGCTGCTACAAATATTTTTGCACATGTGGATCATTTTCCCTTCTTTATGATTTCCTTGAGATACAGACCCAGGAGTGGCACTCCTGGGTCAAAGGATATCACAGTTTAATAGCCCCTTGGACATAGTCCAAGGTTTCTCTCCAGAATGGATGGGTCATTTCACAACACTACCAACAATGCATTAGTGTTCTGGTTTTCCCACAATCCTTCCAACATTTATTATTATCTTCTCCTGTCATTATAGCCAATCTGAGATAGTCCTTCAGAGTTGTTTTAATTTGCATTTCTGTAATCAATAATGATTTAGAGCATTTTTTAAAAATATGGCTATAGATGACTTTAATTTTATCATCTGAAAATTGTTTATATCCTTTGACTATTTATTAATTGGGGAATGACTTGTATTCTTATGAATTCAACACAGTTCTTTATTTTAGAAATGAAGCATTAATCAGAAGCACTGGCAATAAATATTTCCTCTAGCTTTGTATTTCCCTTTTAATATTGTTTCTTTTTTGTGTGTATCTGTGCAAAATCTTTTTAATTTAATATAATCAAAGTTATACAATTTCCATTTCATAATGTTCTCTAGCTCTCCTTGAGTCATAAATTTATTCCTTCTTTAAATATCTGATAGATAAATTATCCTTTGTTTTCTATGATATCATCCTTTATGCTCAAATCAGGTACCTATTTTGATGTTTTTTTTTTTTTTTTGCTATAGTGTGTGAGATGTAGGTCTATGCTGAGTTTCTGACATATTATTTTTCAGTTTTCCCAGCAATTTTTGGCAAATAGTCAGTTCTTATTCCAGAAGCTACAGTTTGGAAATTTATCAAAAACTAAATTATTATACGACAATTATAGTGTCTTGTGTATGTAAGGTATTCCACTGATCCACAACTTTATTTCTTAGCCAGTACCAAATGGTTTTGATGACTGCTACTTTATAATATAGTTTTAGGTTTGGTACTGCTAAGCCACTATCCTTTTAATTTATTTTTCTTTAATTCTCTTGATATTCTTGATCTTTTGGAGAACTACTATTTCAACTATTAAACATGAAATTTCTTCTCAATTATAACCTTTCTTCCTAAAGATAACTATATATAATATTGTTACTTTCCATTGTTTTCTGATTGATTTTCCCATTTATAAATTTTTTTAAAATATTTCTGGGGGAGGAGCTGCTTGCTCAGCTCTGTATTAGCCTACTTAAATTTTTCCAAGATTTTACTTATTCGTAACAGCTATCATTTCCTAGATCACATTGATATTCCATTACTCTTATTTATCACAATTTGTTTAGTTGCTCTTGAATCAATGGATATCTCTTTTTTTTTCTAATTCTTTCTAATATCCAATATGTTTTAGTGTATGTAGAGATTTTTTTTTTTAATTCCTCCTCATATGTGAAATCTCTGGGTCAAAGGGTATTGACATTTTATTTTTTTTATTTTTTTAAATTATTTTTTAAATTTTATTTGCATAACATATGTGTGGGTAATTCTTCAACAATAACCCTTACATAGCTTTCTGTTACAAATTTTCCCCCCAACTCCCCACCCCTCCCCTAGATGGAAGGAAATCCATTACGTGTTAATTATGTTAAAATATTGGCAAATCGAATATATGTATACATATTTCCAAACTTATTGTTGTGCAAGAAAAATCTTATCTACACAAATGATATATCAGATAAAAGAAACACAATGTAAGCAAACATCAATCAAGGAGGATGAGAATGTTATGTTGTGGTCCACATTTCACATCCCTCTCTCTGGGTGTATATGGCTTTCTTCAGTGAACAATTGGAGGTGGTTTGAAACATTTCATTGTTGAAGAGAGCCATGTCCATCAGAATTGATCGTCATATAGTACTGTTGTTGCCGTGTATAATGATCTCCTGGTTCTGCTCATTTCACTCAGCATCAGTTCATGTAAGTCTCTCCAAGCCTCTCTGAAATCATCTTGCTGGTCATTTCTCACAGAACACTAATATTCCATAATATTCATATACCATAATTTATTCAGCCATTCTCCAATTGAAGGGCATCCATTCAATTTCCAGTTTCTAGCCACTACAAAAAGGGCTGCCACAAACATTCTTTCACATGTGGGGCCTTTTCCTTCCTTTATGATTTCTTTGGGATATAAGCCCAATAGAAATGCTGCTGGGTCAAAGGGTATGCACAGTTTGATAACTGTTTGAGCATAGCTCCAAATTGTTCTCCAGAATGGCTGTAACCGTTGACAGCTCCACCAACAATGCATCAGTGTCCCAGCCCTCCCACATCCCCTCCAACATTCATCATTAACTTTTCCTGTCATTTTAGCCAATCTGACAGGTGTGAAGTGGTACCTCAGGGTTGTCTTGATTTTGTATTTCTCTGATCAATAGTGATTTGGAGCACCTTTTCATATGACTATAAATAGTTTTAATTTCATCCTCTGAAAATTGTCTGTTTATATTCTTTGACCACTTATTGATTGGAGAATGGCTTGAATTTTTATATATATGAGACAATTCTCTATATATTTTAGAGATGAGACCTTTATCAGAACCCTTAAATGTAAAGATGATTTCCCAATTTATTGCTTCCCTCTTAATTGTGTCTGCATTAGTTCTGTTTGTACAAAAACATTTTTAAATTAATATAGTCAAAGTTATCTATCTGGTTTTCAATTAAGAGTTCCAGTTCTTCTTTGGACATAAATTTATTCCATCTCCATAGGTCTGAGAGGTAAACTATATTACATTCCTCTAATTTACTTATAGTATCACTCTTTATATCCAGATCATGAACTCATTTAGATCTTATCTTGGTATGTGGTGTTAGATGTGGGTCAAGTATTGACATTTTATGAATTTTATTTGCCTTGTTGCAAGTTGCTTTCCAAAAGGTTCTAGTGATTCATAGCTCAACCAGTAAAGGAGATTGTAATATTTGCAATTGTCAGGGTGTTGAGTTAGCATCTCAACATAGTTTCTATTTGTATTTCATTATTTTTAATAATATGAAACATTCTTTTATAATATTGTTGATAATTTTCATTTTTTTTGAAAATTGTTTGTTGATATAATTCGATCTATTAAAAGAAGCTGAAGGGTGGTATAGTACTACCATTTTATTGAGTAAGAAACAAATATCCCTTAGAATTTTTATCTTTTCAAAGTGTATTTTGTTTGAGTCCCTAAACAAGGAAAATTGAAGACCCAGGAGTGGCTCTGAGAACAGGGCTTTGATAGGGGAAAATAGAGGAAGAAGGAAGAGGAATTTTATATTTGTCATAATTTGTATGTATGAGGACAGCTTTAAAAAAAACAACCTATAAATTGTATAAAATATATGGAAGTCAAGGTACCAAAGTACATTTAATAGTTGTATAGAGTAAAATAACAAAGTTATTCTTAATAAATTTTTTTCATTCTCTAGTGATCTTTTTTAAAAAAGTATTTATTTAATAATTTCTCCCAGTTACATTTAAAAAAAAACATTTTTTTGCATTTGCATTAAAACTTTTGAGTTTCAGACTCTCTCACTTGTCCTCACCCCAAAATTAAGAAACCACATGTGAAGTTATGCAAAACATTTCTACAAAATATGTTTATAAGAACTGTACATGTTTAAGCTGTATTGGATTGCATGCTGTCTGGTGGAAGAAGGGGAGAAAAATTCGCAACACAAGATTTTGCAAGAGTGAATGTTGAAAACAATTTCTGCATGCATTTTGAAAATAAAAAGCTATTATTTTAAAATGTAAATAAATGAAAAGTAGCAAACGTAATGTAAAGTTGTGTCATATTTTAAATGGCCTAACAATTCACTTTTGCTGTCAACTTTTAAAATGTCAATAAACATTGTTCAAGGACATTTTTTTAAAAAAGAACATTTCCATAAAAGTCATGTTGTAGAAAAAATATAGATGTCCCATCGTAATGAAAAAGAAAACCTCAAGAAAAATAAAGTTTGAGATGAAGAGAAATATAGAGAAAGAGAGAGGGAAATGGGAGAGAGGATGCTTCATTCTGTATTCAGACAATCAGTTCCTTCTCTAAGAATGGTTAGGATTTTTCATTGTAAATCTTTCAATGTACTCCTGGATCAATTTACTATTGAGAATAGCAAAGTCATTTACAGCTGGTCATGCCAGAACCTTGTTATTACTTTGTATACAATGTATTTTACTTTGCTTGAGTTTATGGAGGAATTCCAAGTTTTTTTTGTTTTTCTAAGAGCATCATACTTATCATTTCCCATAGTGGAATAATATTCCTTCACAAACACATACCATAATTTATTCAGCCATTCCCCAATTGATAGGTATCCACTGAATTTCTTTTCTTTCCCTGAGAAGAGAGCTGCTATAAATATTTTTGTATATACTGGTCACTTTCCCTTTTAGAAAGTCTCTTGGTATTCGTGCTTTTTGTGGTATTCTTAGGTTATAGGGTATGCATGAATTTATAACCCTTTGGCTACATATAATACTTTTCTATTATTTATCAATTGGTGCATGGCTTTTATTTTTTAAATAAATTTGACTCAGTTCCTTCTGTGTTTGAGAAATGAGGGCATATTCAAGAAACTTGCTTCAACATCACTTTTACAATTACTATTAACTGTATTTCCCCTTATTTACTTTCTCTCTCTTTTTTTACTCTGTCCCTCCTCAAATGTGTTTTGCTACTGACCACATCCTTCCCCAATATGCCCTCTCTTTTATCATTCTCTCTACTTCCTGTATTCCATTACCCTAATAATTTGGCAAGGTAAGATAGATTTCTATACCTACATTGAGTGTATCCTCTTTGAACTAATTTTGATGAGGGTAAGGTTCACTCATTCACCCTCTCTTTCCTCTCCTTCCCTACTCTGTAAATGCTTTTTTCTTGACTCTTTTTTATTGAAGATAACTTACACTATTCCACTTCCCCCTTTGCCTTTCTCCCAATACATTCCTCTCTTACCCCTTAATTTCATCATTTTAAAAAGATATTAGCCCTTCATATTTAACTCACACTTGTGCCCTCTGTCTATATACTTCTTCTAAGTGCCATAATAATGAGAAAGTTCTAACGAGCTGCAAGTATCATCTTTCTATGTAGGAAAATTAAAAAAAATATCATTAAGTCCCTTATGATATGATTTTAAAATTTCTTCAAATA
Organism: Myrmecobius fasciatus; assembly: GCA_023553655.1. Taxonomy (NCBI): domain Eukaryota; kingdom Metazoa; phylum Chordata; class Mammalia; order Dasyuromorphia; family Myrmecobiidae; genus Myrmecobius; species Myrmecobius fasciatus. The sequence continues at coordinate 2,776 of JAJPUD010032022.1, read as the reverse complement.
TTTAATTAATTGATAGATTGCATGGTATCCCTTCAAAATCTTAAATATATGTTATGTTTAATTGTATTTGCTAGTCAAAGGGCAATTAAAAACAGATTCTTTGGGGTAAAAGTGCATAACATTAGCACCATATGGTAAATGTGGACAGAAACCAGCAATATTTATCATTAAAATAAGAATTTTTTAAACCTATCACATTTTTTTCCTGTTTTTTTTTTAAACTAGGCCAGTACTCAGCATTTAACTCTTTATTAAAGTAGGGGGGGTTGTTTCCACGGTGGAGGGTGAACTGTCCCAAGCTGTTTTCAGACATCCTTCTAGGACCTGACCACACAACCTACCAGCCCCACTGTATGTGCTATAAAGCAATAGTCCTGCTTAGTTGGTGCTGGATCTGGGCAAGGTCTGGGTCTGATGGTGTGCTGACAAGGCCTATATTGGCTGAGATTGAGCCCTAGCCTCCCAGTCTATTGCCACAGAACTCCTCTGTTGATCTTCTAAAATTCTCTTTGTTGTCTCTAGGTGAGAGGTCCAGAAACTACCAGTACTGACATTGATTCAAAGCTTCCTAGACCCATTCCTACTTTACTGTCTAAGGCCTGGTCAGGGGCTGTGCTGGTGCTTTCTGTACTTGGACTGTGCAATGACCTCCCACCCTAGTTCCACAAATCTTTTCTACTAACTTTCTAAGTTGTTTTCTGCTGGTAAAATGTTCTACTCCAATTTTTCAGCTGTTGTGATGCTCTAAAATTTGTTTAGAGTTATTTAAAGCAATTTGTAGGATTTTGGTGGAAATATTGGGAGAATTTATTTCTTTGGCTTTCCATTTTGGTTTTACCTTCCTCTGCTTTTAATGAGGAAATTTTAAGACAGTGACAATAACAACAATATCCTGAGCTCCTTGGCAGGGCTTTGACAATATTAAAAACAAATAAACAACAACAACAACAAAGACATATTAAAAAACCCAGAACTACTATTAAAGTGAATTTTTAGTTGTAATGTTATATTGAATATTAAAGAAACACTTTATGAAACATAGTAAATCATTAAAAAATTCACTTGGAAAATTAAAAAAATCTAGAATATAAAGTAAAATAATGAAAAAAATTAATGAGAGGGGAATACCTTAATAATAACTGAAATCATTTTATGTTTGTTGAAAAATATACATCAAGAAATGTAGCAGAATAGAGAGAAGAGAATCAGAAAACAATGCAATTCAATATCACATTGGCCAAGAAAATGGAAAATATGATTTATTTAACAAAGAATTTTCTCCAGTGGAAAAATGCAAGATTTACAGTTTCATGAGTAATCATTTTTATTATACTATATTAATGAAATGCTTGTTTTCTCCTATAAATTAAAAATAAATTAAAAAATTAAATTAATATATGGGTCAATAACCCAAAAAGGTCATAAAAGAGAGAAAGAGAACTCTATGTAGAAAAATGTCAATAGCAGATTTTTTTTATGTTGACAAGAAATTGGAAATTGAATGGATATCAATTAATTTGTGAATAGCTGCATTTATTATGGCATATGAATGTAATGGAATATGTTTGTTCTAAAACAAATAATGAGCAGGCTGACTTTAGAAAATGCTGAGAAGGCTGAGTGAAATGAATAGAACCCAGAAAAGTTTGTATGCAGTAAGAGAAAGAATATGTAATGTTTAATTATGCTTGGCAATGTGGTGATTCAAGACAAGCCTAATAGACTTGGAATGGAAAAGGGTTTTCACATCCAGAGAAAGAACTTTGGAGACTGAATGTGGATTGAAATATATATTTCTTTTCTTTTTCTTTTTTTTTTCTTTTTTCTCATTTTAGTCTGATTTTTATTGCACAATATGACAATTATGAAAATGTTTTAATTATTGTATTAAAAATGTGAAACCTATATCATATGGAAGGAAGGAGATAAGGGAAGGAAGGAAGAAAATATTTGGAACATAAAATACTACAAAAATGAATGTTGAAAACTACCTTTATATGTATTTGGAAAAATAAAATAATATTGAGAAAAAATTAAACACCCTATTATTCAGTTGTCAATGAAAACCTTATTTTTTATTAAAGCTCTTTATTTCCAAAACATATATAGAGATAGTTTTAAACATTTATCCTTGCAAAACCTCATGCTCCAATGTTTTTTCTCCCTCTTTTATCACCCACTTCCTGCCCTAGAGAGTAAGTAATCCAATATATGTTAAATGTGCAATCATTTTATAAATATTTCCATAATTATCATGCTGCATAGGGAAAATCAGATTAAAAAGGAAAAAAATAAGAAATAAAACAACATGCAAGGAAAAAAACAACAAAAAGTAAAAATACTATGTTGTGATTTACACTCAGTCCCAACGGTCCTCTCCCTGGGTGCAGATGGCTCTCTCATCACATCTATTGAAAGTGGCCTGAATCACCTGGTTGTTGAAAAGAGGTCCCTTTTTTGAAATCATCCTGCTGATCATTTCTTATAGAACAATAATGTTCCATAACATTCATATACCATAATTGATTCAGCCATTCTCCAATTGATTGGTATCCACTCAGTTTCCAGTTTCTTTTTTTTATTATAAAGCTTTTTATTTACAAAACATATGAGTGATTTTTCTACATTGACCTTTGCAAAAACATTTTTTCCCAAGTTTTTCCCCTCCTTCCCCCCACCCCCACCCCTAGATGACAGGTAATCTAATACATGCTAAATAGGATAAATTATATGACAAATAAAATACATGTATACATATCTATATAGTTATCTTACT
>JAJPUD010032021.1:0-12177 GCA_023553655.1 Myrmecobius fasciatus | reverse complement strand
CAATACCAACTTTGCCTTCTGATTCTAAAACATCAGGGCAATTCTCTTTCATGATTTCCTGGAAGATAGCATCAAGGTTCTTTTTTTCATCGTGACTTTCAGGAAGTCCAATAATCCTTAGATTGTTTGTCCTAGATCTGTTTTCCAAGTCAGTTGTTTTTCCTAGGAGATATTTCATATTTTCTTCTATTTTTTCATTTTTTTGTTTTTGTTTGACTGATTCTTGAAGTCTTATTGAGTCGTTCATTTCAATTTGTTCAATTTTAATTTTTAAGGTATTATTTCCTTCAGTTATCTTTTTTAGCTCCTTTTGTAACTGGCCAATTGAATTTTTTGGTTCATTGCATTCTTTTTCCATTTTGCCAATTTTATTTTTCAGTGAATTGTTGTCTTTTTATTTTTCAGTGAATTGTTGTCTTTTTCCAATTCACTAATTTTATTTTTCAGTGAATTGTTATCTTTTTCCAATTCACTATTTTTATTTTCTAGTGAGTTGGTGACTTTTTCCAATTCACCAATTTTGTTTTTCAGTGAATTGTTGTGTTTTACCAATTCACTATTTTTATTTTCCAGTGAGTTGGTGACTTTTTCCAATTCACCAATTTTGTTTTTCAGTGAACTGTTGTCTTTTAGCAATTCACTATTTTTATTTTGCAGTGAGTTGGTGACTTTTTCCAATTCACTAATTTTGTTTTTCAGTAAATTTTTGTCTTTTTCTGATTCACCAGACTTATTTTCCAGTTTTTCATATCTCTGTTGCAGGGTGATGTTTCCTTCTTACACTGCTCTCAGTTTATTTCCCCAATCTTCTTCTAGCTCTCTTTTGTGATTCGTTATGCAATCTTACAGGTAAGCCTTCTGAAAGGGAGATCAGCTTAAGTGCACCTTTGAGGCTTTATCTGGGATTGTTTTCAGAATCTCAGGATCTGGGGACTGCTCTAGTTTCTCTCCATAAAAGCTGTCTATGGTGAGAGCTCTCTTCTTCTTGCTCATGATGTTTAGCTGAGGTATCAGTCAACAGCAGGGAATTCTGCAGCCTCAGCAGCAGCAGTGGCAGCAGTGGCAGCAGAGGGGATTTCAATTTGCCCTGGGGCAGTTTGCCTAGTTGACTTCTGGTCTGGGGCTGATCTGGCTAGATCCTCAGTAGGACCACACTTTCAGCTGCTCTCAATCCACCCTTTATCAAAGGTAGACCTGCCAAAGCACCTGCCCACAAGAAGAGCAAAGTGGCCCAAGCATCTCCCAGGGGCTTCCTGGCAGCCTAAAATCTTCTAGTCCTTCCCAGCTCCAGACTTTCACCCCGGCTGCTCACTGGCGTCTGAGCGCTGGGAGCTGCTCTATCCCCTGCCCGTCTAAAACTGACCTCAGAAGTTCTTTCAAAGTAGATATTTGATAGAAGTGCATTGTAGTCCAAGTGTTTGGTGAAGCCCTCACTCCAGAACCAGTTCGGAGGCTCAGTTTGTCGGTGTCTGAGGGAAGTTCTCAGGAGCTTACAGAGAATGCTGTCTGCAATTCGCCATCTTGGCTCCACCCCCCCTTTACCTATTTTTTCCAAATAGTTTACCTATTGCTGGAATTAATTGTTCTTTAAATGTTTGGTAGAATTCATTTGTGAATCCATCTGGCCCTAGAAATTTTCTCTTAGCTTTTTCAAATTGTTTTTGTAAAATGGGACTATTTAAGTAATTTATTTCCTCTTTTCTTAAGTTGGGCAATTTATATTTTGGTAAGTATTCATCCATTTTAGTTAGATTGCCAGACTTTCTGCCATACAGTTGACCAAAATAGCTCCTAATTATTGTTTTTTCCTCCTCCTCTTCCTCCTCCTCCTCTTTCTTCTTTTTCTTTTTTTTGTTCTTGTTCTTCTTTTCTTTCCCTTCTCTTACTCTCCTCCTCTTCCTATTGTTGTTTCTTCTCTCCCTCTTTCTCTTTTCTTTTTATCATTCTCGTTAGGATAAATTATTTTCTATCATGCAAAAATTCTTGTATATGTGTGTATACTGTATATGTGCATAGATATAAGTAATATGAATATACATATATATTTGTGCATATTGGGTTTAAGTGAGGCAGATGAATTTGTGCAACTTTCCCTCACTTAAATCCCATTCATTCTCTCTTCTAGAGGCATCAAAATTCAATAGCAAGATTAAATTCAGCAGAACTGGCAATGGCCTTGAATGCATTGGATGATCTTGATTTCTTTGATATCTGCCCAAACTCTAAGCACTACATATCATCTACTTCAGCTGACTTCATGGATATTGGAACAAATTGTTCTCATCTGTCCATTAAAACATGGAAAATCTTCCCATATTTGGGTAGACATTTCCTTAACTTAGCAATGGATTTCAGGCCCATCAGTTACCCTTAATCTAATTTAGTTTATCTACTGAGATTGTTTGCCATGGTGTGACCACTGCTTATGCTGCTTTTGGAGCCAGGGATGTGAATGTGTGCCAGATGGACTTCAAAAATGAATAAGCAGCCCTGAAAAGTTTTGGGTAAGGCCTCCCATCAGACAGTTATTCTTTCTTGAATAATTTTTAGGGTGTGTAAACAAACATACACAGACACACCCAGATATATGTATGTGTATGTGTGTGTGTGTGTGTGTGTGTGTATAGATACATATATAGAGTTAAATTCATTTTTCTCCCAAATAATTTTAAAAGTTGTAGAGTATTAAAATGTCCCTTATTTCCAATTGTACAACATATAATAACCTCTTATACTCTTGTTTTTATGTTATATGTATGTGTTTTATATTTAGGTGTTAATTATTGTGGAATTCACTATTGTGAGACTTTGTTCTATTTCTACTTTTCATCAAACTTCTATTTTTTAATTAAATTACAAATACTTTCTTCTATATTTACTCTTATTGAGTTTGTAAGACATTAGACTAATGTTTATATTTGTGTCTATTTCATTTTGTTTAGTCAGTTGATCTCTACCCCCCACCCACCACCTTCATTTCCAGCTCGTTTTGGCGTTTGGTCATTACTGCAGTTTTGAATAATATAGGAATTAGAAGTTAAGACACTCAGTCACTTGTTAAATAAATATTTTTGTTTTTATTACCTTTATTTCATATGTTTAATATTTTATTTAATTCTATAAAAATGTCATGAACATTTTCACCAGAATAGCATTAAATCTATAGGTCAATTTTGGAACCATTCTGTGGAAGTTTTTTGTTAAATTATTGACCTATGGATTGACTTGATAGGTTCAAAGTCCTATAAATCATGAGTTTTCTGGGCATTCAACATTTTCCATGGACAAATAATTACTGTTACTAATTACTGTTACTGTTAAACCTTTGGTTAGTCAGTTTATGTTCTCTGTATCAATGATGTAATTGATTTACAGTAGGAAAGATAAAAATGTTCAAAATTTGTCTTACAATATTTAACAAATATATTATTTATTTATAGCCACTTTATAAATAAAGCTAGTAACTGATGCAGTTAGGGCCTTTTTAGTGTAAATAAAGAATCCCCTGAAGTGGTACTACTTTTCAAGTTCACTTCCCCATTTCAAATTCATTTTTTTCCCCAGTGGGCTGTAACAAATTACCATTTTGACATAATTATGAGTTGAATGCTTGTGACTATGTCAGATGATTCATTATCTGTACTAATTGGGACATATGAAATGTAATATAAGGAAGAATTAAGAAGCAACTACTATATGCAGATCTCCGTGGTTTGTGCTTGGGAAAATATCAAATATTTAATACTATTAGGGATCGTGGGATGGAGACATAACAATGATGATTATTGAAATTTATTGATTTGTGAATGCAAAAGAATTTCATGTCTTTATGGTCTTGTAAATTGCCTATCCTAAATTCATTTTGGATAATGCATAAAAGGCACTGAACTTGTTTTTTTTAAACACCAAACACTTAAGAAGGCAGAATTGTATTTGAAAACTATTTCATTATTTATCCTTTAGAGTAAAGCATCTGGCAAAATTAGAATTTAGGAGCTGCGCTGTATAAAATTTTACTCAGGATCATGCAAATTTGATGGAGGAAAGGTTGATTGCCCAAATTGCTTGGTATGCAGAATGAAATAATACATCTGTTATTTGATTTAATTAATATATATTTATCTTATAACACTTGTCTAATGGATAGGTTGTTAAACAATCTTTTTTTTTTTTTTTTTTTTTTTTTTTGCTGTTCTGGCAAGAACTCTTAGCAGTGACAGTAAGTAGGTAATATTTTGGTGTAATAAATAATGAAATTCACCTAGATGCCTAATTTTTTTTGAATGTCATTGATGCAATTCTTATTCATGTATTTGTTGGACTAGACTTCAAAGGCTCCTTTTTAAAGATTCCATAATTATCTGAAATAGAAGTAGCATACTGCTTTCTTAAAAATCTCCTGGTCAAGGAAAATGATAATTCAGCACTTCAATGTTGTTGGGTTCTAATGACAAAATGGCAAAATGAACTCTAATTAAACACTAAGCAAAATATCCTCCCCCAAATATATGTTAAGTATAAGATTCTATTTTAGGTTCTGGAGATTCAAAGATGGTAATAAAATAGTTCATTTCCTCCAGGAGGTTACATTCTGTTAGAACAGACAAAGACATATAACAGTATTATATAACACACACATACACACACACATTTACTTTCATTTTATATATCTATACATTCATTATATGTATTCATTCTAAATAAATGCATATACTAAATGCAAAATGAGTAATTTATTTATAGAACACTACAGAATATATAAAATATTCTAGAAAAATTAAAAATTATATATATATATGTGCATTTATATACACACACACATATATATGTATATATATATGTGTATGTATGTATATATCATCCTATATAAAAGGCAATTCTAGGGGAAAAGGCATTAATACTTGGGGAAATCATGTAGATCATGTAGAAAGTAGTGCAATGTGGGAGTTCTCTGGTTTATGGAATTACTAGTTTCTTTCAAAGCTCAGTTCATGATCTACATGATCTCCCAAAATATTAAGGCTTTCAGATTTTTTTCTAATTGGGCAGGCTGGAATTTTTCAACAAGCAGGTGATTTATCCTGAAGTGACTCTTTTTCAATGTGACTTTATCTGAAGGCAAAAAAGTTTATTTTTTTTCCTCCTGCTATTACTCAACAGAGAATATCAAGAGAAAAAGACACACACACACACACACACACATATATATTCTATTCATAAAATAATTTAAAATACTTTTTTTTTAATTTGTCCAAATGCATCTCAAACCTTCAATAATTTATATGGAGATTTCTCAAAGCTGTCTTACCTGATTTTACAGCAGGAAGTAGTAAGGTTCTCAACTTTGGTATTAATACTTTTATGAACTACTTCAAAGGTCATCAAAAATAGTATCCTACAGATGATTTAACTAAACCACAAACAGGACCATATTCATGTAACAATATATTGAGAATTGCCAATAATGGATCAAAATAATAAGTATTATGTAGAGAAAAATAACAAGCAATTATGTTTTTCTATTAACAAATATAACACTTTCATCAGTGCTATAAAAACAAATACATGGTGGAGCAAAGATGGAGGAGAGTGCACAGGCCTTTATCTGATCTCCTCCTAGAATCCCTCAGATCAACAACTGATCCAGTCTCTGAACTAGTTTGGGAGTGATAGAGTTCACAAATATTTAGAGTGTAACCAATTTCCAGCAAGAGATATTTTGGAAGAACTTCGGAAAAGATGTTTCAATGAGGAGAGGGGAAATGGGGGAGAAGGATGAGCACAGGCCCAGCACAAGAATCCATGGCAATGTAGCATCCCTGTAGTGGGGAATCTACCCGGAGGCCTTTCTTAAAAGCACAGCAGCATTTGCTACTGTGTCCTGGTTACAAGTCAAATATAAAATATAAATAGTGAGACTGAACCCCAGAATAAAAATGTAGTCAGCATTGGCTCAGGGGAGCTTAAAACTGCCTGTAGAGAAAGCTTAGGACAATCTCCTTTTTGCCCTAAGAGCAGACATTAACTTTTTTTTTCAAAGAGCAAAAAAGCAAAAAGAGCCCTGATCATAGATAGCTGTTATTGAGAAAGAGAAGAACAGATTTCAAACCCTTAGGACATTAAAAGCAGATCATCTCCAGATGAATCCCCAAAGTATGATATGAGTTGGTCCCTATACTACCATGGCTTTTTGTATTGGACCTGTGCTCATTTACCTCCCCCATTTCTCCTCTCCCCATTGAAACACACCACTCTTTGAAGAATTCAAAAATGCAAAAATTCAAAAATTTGAACAAGTAAAAGAGAATTAAAAGAAAAATGGGAAAAGTAAATGATAATTTTGCAAAAGAGTTTGAAAAAGGAAATACAGAAATTATCTGAAAAAAACACCTTAGAAAATAGATTTAGAGAAATGGAAAAATCCTATCATTCCTCACAAAACAGATATGATGAAACAGAAAACAATGCTTTGAGAAACAGAATTTATAAAATGGAAAAAAAAACAATGAACAAAAGTCCTCAATTAAAAGTTCAGTTGGTCAAATGCAAAAGGAGATTAAAAAAGTAAAGTGAAGAAAATTCACTAAAAATTAGAATTGAACAAATGGAAGTGACTTCAAGAATCAGTTAACAAAACTAAAAAATATGAAAAAAAACAAAATAAAATGTAAAATACATCATTGGAAAAATAACAGATGTAGAAAATAGAACTAGGAGAGACAATATAAGAATTATTGGAGTCCTGAAAGCAATCATTAAGAAAGGGAGAGAGAGAGAGAGAGAGAGAGAGAGAGAGAGAGAGAGAGAGAGAGCAGATATCATCTTTCAGGAAATCATCAAAGAAAACTGTCCAGATGTCCTAAGACCAGAGGGTAAAATAGCCATTGAAAGAACTCATTGATCATCTCCTGAAAGAGACCCCAAGATGAAAACTCCAAAGAGAAAATCAATAAATTGGGCATGGAACTAAAAAAGCCTATAAAAAAGAACAAATTAAAACCCCCCAATTGAATATCAAATTTGAAAATTCTGAAAGTAAAAGGGGAAATTAATAAAATTGAAAGCAAGAAAACTATTGAAATAATAAACAAAAGTAAGAGTAGGCTTTATTAAAACAACAAAATAGATAAACATTTAATTAATTTGATAAGAAAAAGTAAAGAAAAAATGTTAGTATCAAAAATGAAAAGGGTGAACTTTTCACCAATGAAGAGGTAATTAGAGCAATAATGAGATATATGGCTACAAATATTATAATCTAAGTGAAATGGAAGAATAATTACAAAAATATTGATTGCCCAGATTAACAGAGGAGGAAACAAATTAATTTAAATGGTCCCATTTTAGAAAAATAATTTGAACAAGTTACTAATCAACTCCCTAAGAAATAATTTCCAGGGCCAGATAGATTTACATGTAAATTCTACCAAACATTTTTTTTTGCTTTTTGCTGAGGCAATTGGGGTTAAGTGACTTGCCCAGGGTCACACAGCTAGGAAGTGTCTGAGACCAGATTTGAACTCAGGTCCTCCTGACTTCAGGGCTGGTGCTCTAACCACTGCGTGACCTAGGTGCCCCTAAATTCTACCAAACATTTAAAGAAAATTAATTCCAGTATTATGCAAACTAGTTGGAAAAAATAGGGAAAGGAGTAATACCAAATTCCTTTTATGACACAGATATGGTACTGATACCTAAACTAGGTAGGGTCAAAACAAAGAAAGAAAATTATAGACCAATTTCCCTACAAAAATCTTAAATAAAATATTAGTCTAGATAGTACAGCAAATTGTCCCCCAGATAATACACCATATCCAAGTAGTATATATACCAGGAATGGAAGGCTATTTCAGTATTTCAAAAACTATTAGCATAATCGACTATTTCAATAGTACAACTAACAAACATCATATGATTATCTCAATAGATGCAGAAAAAGGATTTTATAAAATCCACCATCCATCCTATTAAAACACTAGAGAGTAGAGTAATTAATGGAACTTTTCTTAAAATGATCAGTGGCATCTATTTGAAACCATCAGCAAGCATCATATATAATGGGGATAAACTAGAACCATTCCCAATAAGATCAGGGGTGAAACAAAGTTGCCCACTATCACTATTATTATTCAATATTTTATTAGAAAATTTAACTTTGGAAATAAGAGAAGAAAAAGGAATTACGAGAATTAGAGTAGCTAATTAGGAAACCAAATTCTTGCTCTTTGCAAATGATATGATGTTATGCTTAGAAAAACCTTAAAAATTAACTAAAAATACTGAAAACAATTCACTTTGGCAAAGTTGCAAGATACAAAATATATCCACACATATTATCAGCATTTTTATCCAGCAGCAAGAGATACAAAGAGAAATTCCATTTAAAATAACTGATAATAATATAAAATATTTGGGAATCTACCTGCCTAAGCAAAGTCAAGAAGTATATAAACACAATTACAAAAACACTTTCCATACAGATGCAGTCAGATCTAACCAATTGGAAAAATATCAAGTCCTCATGGGTAGGCCAAGCTGATGACAGTACTACCTAAATTAATCTACTTATTCAGTGTCATACCAATCAAACAACCAAGAAATTACTTCTCAGATCTAAAAAAAAAATGATAAAATTTATCTAGAATAACAAAAGGTCAAGAATTTCAAGGGAATTAATGAAACAAAATGCAAATGAAGGTGACATAGCTGTACCAGACCTAAAACTATATTATAAAGGAGCAGTCATCAAAATCATTTGGGACTGCCTAAGAAATGAGTAGTCGATTAGTGGAATAGATTAGATTCACTGGACAAAATAGTCAATAACTATACTAATCTAGTTTGTGATTACAGCAAAGACCCAACCTTTGGGGATAAGGACTCATTCATTATTTGACAAAAACAGCTAAGAAAATTGGAAATTCGTATTGTAGAAACTAGGCATTGATCCATACCTAACACCCTATACCAATGTAAGATTGAAATGGGTTCATGATTTAGACAAAAAGAATGATATAAGCAAATTAGAAGAGATAAGGAACTAAATACTTATGTACAATGAAGTACGCTTTTATGTGCAGAGTTGATTCTGTGTAACCTCTTCTTTGGTTTAAAAGGTGCTTGTGGAGAAAGGTCCTGAAAACAATTATAAAAGGTTGTCACTGTGTTTGTTAATAAGACACCTGTAGATTCTCTGTTTCTCCAGAAATGGTGTACCTTATGGATGTATGGAGAATCTGAGGTCATTACCTGAGTAAAATAAAATTACAGTCACATGTACTGAAAGCAACTGCAGAAATGTAGAATAAATATTCTGAAGCTTTTTCTCTTTTTCCTTCTGGGCCTTTGTTTCTTAATTTGGTGGCCTAATGGTAAAGATATGTTTCATTTCAAATGTTGGAGGGGATGTGGGAAAAGTGGGACACCAATAAAATGTTGGTGGAACTGCAAACAGATCCAACCATTCTGGAGAGCAATTTGGAACTATGTCCAAAGAGTTATCAAACTGTGCATACCCTTTTACCTAGCAATGTTTTTACTGGGTTTATATGCCAAAGAGATCTTAAAGGAGGAAAAGAGATCCACATATGCAAAAATGTGTGTGGCAACCCTTTTGGTAATGGCAAGAAACTGGAAACTGAATTCACTTGGAAAATGCTGAATAAATTATGGTATATGAATGTTATGGAATATTATTGTTATGTAAGAAATGACCAGAAGAATGATTTCAGAGAGCCCTGTGGAGACTTACATGAAATAATGTTAAATGAAATGAACAGAACTAGGAGATCATTGTACATGGCAACAACAAGATTATATAATGATCAACTTTGATGGATGTGGCTCTCTTCAACAGTGAGATGATTCAAACAACTTCCAATTGTTTAGTGATGTAGAGAGGATTGTGGGAACTGAGTGTGGTTCACAACATAGCATTTTCACTCTTTTTGTTATTGTTTGCTTGCATTTTATTTTACTTCTCTTTTTTATTGGCTTGATTTGATTTTTCTTGTGTGGCACAATAATTGTCAAATTATGTATGTACATATTAGATTTAACATATATTTATATTATGTTTAACTTATATAGGATAACTTGCCATCTAGGGGAGAGTGTGGGGGAAAGGGGCAGGCAAATTGGAACACAAGGTTTTGTAAGGGCTAATGTTGAAGAACTGTCCTTGAATATATTTTGAAAAATAAAAAGCTTTAATAAAGAAAGAAAATAAATAAAATGAGTTCTGGGACTAATGTCCAGTCTCTAAGATCCATTCCAAGCTCAACTGAAAAATAAAATATATGTGTCAACTGTTGTCACATTTGAAAACACATGAATATTTCCTCTAGGAAAAGACATCCAAAGAACACATTGAAAACTTCTAAAGTAACATTAGCTGAAAATTTTGGAATCAAGCATGTAGTCTGACTTGGCTGGGGTAACAAAAGTTGCTTGTGCATCTCCATATTAACATAGCATAATGTTTTCTCAAGATTGATGAGAACAGCAATTTTATTTTTTAAAAAGCTTCTATGGGTCCAGTTCTAATTAGGGTGAAATTTTAGGGCTAGTTTTTGGTCAGCTTTATTTTTAGATTATCATTACTACCATCTCTGCAAACTCCAAGAATTTTATACTAACTTCTGCATCTCTTTACCTTTGCACCCCAATAACTCTTTTTCTTCATAGGTCATGGTACTCCTTCAGGCTAAGTATGATTCCCCTCATTCTCAAATTTCTTTTTATTTTTAGAATTCATACAGTTATGGCATCCATAGAAGTCAGTACTGTCAGTTATATCATCAGCTCTTTATTTATTTTTTATAACTGCATCAATGTATGTTGTGAAGCAATGGCACGTCCATTAGGTTATGTATTGTTCCTAAAAATCAGCCTCTCTTGTCTGACTCGGGCTGTTTCTGGAAGTAGACAGGAATCACAGGTGCATCTTTCATGTGCAGATTATTTTAGAGGCCATCCTAGGAACTTCATATTGTCATTTTAATGTGAAGACCAAAACTGAATCAACACCTTCCCTTTGATTCAAAGCTACGTGCTCCCCAGCGTTGCTTTGATGTTATTTTTTCTTAGCACAACTAGGTCACAGTGGCACAGAGGAGAATGCAAGGGAAAGAAGGGTTCAAAGTGGAGAGAGATAGTGAAGGAATAGATCCTTAATGTGTGTGTTTGGTTTTTTTAAAGATTCATTCAAAATTCATGTGAAAGAGGCACAATTGCAAATTTATAGTAATGGCAGATGTTATATGTGAGGAAAAGCAAAACAGCAGTCTGAACTATAAGGTTTAGAAATTAGTCATACACAGTAAGATTAGCAAAGTAACTTGGATTTAAATGTAAAAGGACACAATAATTCAAATTTCATTCTACAGTTCAATGGGTATATAAGGCATATGATTAAACAAGATTGCATGTATTATTTCATATGTCTACCTATATGTAGATATAGATTCTATCTACTTTGACATGCACATAATTTCTCCTTTGATACAACATAAGTTTCTTGAAGTCAGAACCTATTTTTTCCCATTATATCTCCAGTATTTAGTACATTGCTAGTAAGTCAAAATCTAACCTATTTTACTATGAAATTCAGAATAAGCTTCAATCAATATTTTGATCAAGAGTAAAAAGAGTGTTGGCTTGTATCATTTAACTATAGCATCAGAAACTAATGCAACAATCAGACATCAATCTTATTTTGCGAAACATTGTGACCACACTTAGTTTCTTTTTTTTTATTTACATAACATATGTGTGGGTAATTCTTCAACAATAACCCTTACATAACTTTCCGTTACAAATTTTCCCCCCCAACTCCCCACCCTTCCCCTAGATGGCAGGATATCCACTACATGTTAATTATGTTAAAATATTGGCAAATCGAATATATGTATACATATTTCCAAACTTATCATTGTTGTGCAAGAAAAATCTTATCTACACAAACGATATATCAGGTAAAGGAAACACAATGTAAGCAAACATCAATCAAGGAGTATAAGAATGTTATGTTGTGGTCCACATTTCACATCCCTCTCTCTGGGTGTATATGGCTTTTTTCAGTGAACAATTGGAGGTGGTTTGAAACATTTCATTGTTGAAGAGAGCCATGTCCATCAGAATTGATCGTCATATAGTACTGTTGTTGCCGTGTATAAT
>JAJPUD010032020.1:0-12178 GCA_023553655.1 Myrmecobius fasciatus | reverse complement strand
TCTACAAGAAAAAAAAAATCTGAGAAGGGAAACATAATGCAAGGAAACATCAATAGAGAGCATGAAAATGTTATGTTGTGGTCCACATTTCATATCCCTCTCTTTGGGTGTATATGGCTTTCTTCACTGAACAATTGGAACTGGTTTGAAATATTTCAATGTTGAAGAAAGCCATGTCCATCAGAATTGATCATCATATAGTCTTGTTGCTGTGTATAATGATATCCTGGTTCTGCTCATTTCACTCAGCATCAGTTCATATAACTCTCTTCAGGCCTCTCTGAAATCATCCTGCTGGTCATTTCTTATAGAACAATAATATTCCAACCATTCTGGAGAGCAATTAGGAGCTATGCTCAAAAAGTTGTCAAACTGTGCATACCCTTTGACCCAGCAGTATTTCTACTGGGCCTATATCCCAAAGAGATCTTAGAGGAGGGAAAGGGACCCACATGTGCAAGAATGTTTGTGGCAGCCCTTTTTGTAGTGGCTAGAAACTGGAAACTGAAGGGATGCCCATCAATTGGAGAGTGGCTGAATAAATTATGGTATATGAATGTTATGGAATATTATTGCTCTGTAAGAAACGACCAGCAGGAGGATTTCAGAGAGGCCTGGAGAGACTTGCATGAACTGATGCTGAGTGAAACGATCAGAACCAGGAGATCATCATACACAGCAATAACAGTATTACATGATGATCAATTCTGATGGACATGGCTCTCTGCAACAAAGAATTGTCTCAAACCAGATCCAATTGTTCACTGAAGAAAACCATATACACCCAGAGAGAGGGATATGAAATATGGACCACAACGTAACATTTTCTTTTTTTTTATTGACATTTGCTTGCAAAGGATAGCCAAACTCGGTTTCTTTTTTTTCTGGTAGATAGGATTTTTCTTGCATAACTTCTCAAGCATTTCAACATTATTAACATGTAGTGGACTTCCTGACATCTAGGGGAGGGGAGGGAACTGAGGATAAAATTTGTAATGGAAAGCTTTTTAAAGATCAATACTGGGGAACTACCCATACATATGTTATAGAAATAAAAAGCTTTAATTAAAAAAAGAACAATAATATTCCAAAACATTCATATACCATAATTTATTCAACCACTCTCCAATTGATGGGCATCCATTCAATTTCCAGTTTCTAGCCACTACAAAAAGGGCTGCCACAAACTTTCTTGAACATGTGGGGCCCTTTTCTTCTTTTATGATTTCTTTGGGATATAAGCCTAATAGAAATGCTGCTGGGTCAAAGGGTATACACAGTTTGATAACTTTTTTGAGCATAGTTCCAAATTGCTCTCCAGAATGGTTGTATCTGTTCACAGCTGTGAACAATGTATCAATGTCCCAGCCAAATGGGATATATACCAGGACCACAGGACTACTTCAATATCAGAAAAACTATTGCCATGATTGACCATATCAAAGAAAAAAAATCATATGATAATCTTAATAGAAGCAGAAAAAAACCTTTTGACCAAATACAGTCTTCATTCCCATTAAAAACACTAAAGAGCATAGAGATAAAAGGAGCTTTCCTTAAAATAATAAGCAGTATAACCAAGACAAGCATTATTTGTAATGGAGAGAAGGTAGATATATTCCCAGTAAAATAAGGGGTGATATGAGGATGTCCATTATGAACACTATTGTTCAATATTATGCTAGAAATGTTGACTTTAGCAATGAGAAAAGAAAAAGGAATTAGAAATAGGCAATGAGAAAATAAAACTATCACTCTTTGGCAGATGATAAGATATAAAATAAACCCACACAATAATTAGCAATTTTATATATCACTGAAAAAACCCATCAGCAAGGGATAGAAAGAGAAATTCCATTTAAAATTACAGTAGACAAAAAAAAAATTGGGTGTCTATCTGCCAAGACAAACTCAGGAACTATATTAACACAATTACCAAACACTCTCACATAAATAAGTCAGATTCAATCAATGGGAAAAATATCAGTTGCTCATGGATAGGACAAGTTAATATAATAAAAATGACAATTGTTGCTAAATTGGTCTACTTGTTCAGTGTCATATCAAACTTCCAAAAAATTATTTTATAGTACTAGAAAAAATAATAACAAAATTCATTTGGTAAGAACAATTTTCAGATCACAAAATTAAAGTCATTTATACTTATATGAAAAAATACTCTAAATCACTACTGATTAGAGAAATGCAAATGAAAACAACTCTGAGGTACCACCTCACATTTCTCAAATTGTCTAAAATGACAGGAAAAGATAATGACAAATGCTGGAGGTGATGTGGGGAAACTTGGACACTAATACATTGTTTGTCCAGTTGTGAAATGATCCAGCCATTCTGGAAAGTGAGCTGAAACTATGTCCAAAGGGCTATAAAACTGTGCATGCCCTTTGATCCAGCAGTGCCATTACTGGGTTTATATCCCAAGGAAATCATAAAGGAGTGAAAAGCCCCCCCTTTAAAAAAATGTTTGTAGAAGCTCTTTTTGTGGCAACAAAGAATTGAAAAAAGGAATGGATACCCATCAATTAGGGAACAGATGAACAAGCTGTGGTATATTAAGTTAATGGAATATCATTGTTCTATAAAAATAATGAATGAGATGATTTTAAAGGCTTGTAAAGATTTACATTAACTGATGCTGAGTGAAACAAGCCAAATAAGGACTACATTATACATAATAACAAGAATGTATGATGATCAATTATGAAAGATTTGGTTCTTCTCAGTGCTTCAGTGATCCAAAGCAATCCAAATAGATTTTGGACAGAAAATGCCATCTGTATCCAAAGAACTAAGGAGAGTGAATGTAAATCAACACATGTTATGTTCATTTTTTTCTGGTTTTCTCTCTCTCTCAATTTTTTCCCATTTACTCTAATTTTTCTCTCCCAACATGATTCACAGGACAATGTGTATTAAAAAATTTCATCTGGAAGAACAAAGGATTAACAATGTTGAGGGAATTAAAAGAAAAAAAAAATACAAAAATGGTAACTTAGCAGTAACCAGACCTAAAACTATGTTATAAAGCAGCTGTCATCAAAACCATTGGGTACCAACTAAGAAATAGAATTCTAGGTGGATCAGTGGAATAGATTAGAGATACAAGATACAATAATCAATGATTATAGTAATATAGTGTTTAACAAAACCCCAAACTCCAGCTTCTGGGAAAAGAACTCACTATTTGACAAAATTTGCTAGGAAAACTAGAAAATAATATGTTGGAAACTATACATAGACCTATATCTCCCACCACATACCAAAGTAAGGTCATAATGGGCATATGATTTGGGCATAAAGGGTGATACCACAAGTAAATTAGGGGAGCAAGGGATAATTTGCCTATGATATCTTTGGAGAAGGGAGGAATTTATGGCCAAAGAAGAACTAGAGAATGTTATGAAATACAAAATGGAAAACTTAATTACATTAAATTTAAAAGGTTTTGTACAAAGATTAAATGGTAAGTCCAAAGCTGGGAAAACATTTTTACAGTCAGTGTTTTTGAAAAAGGTCTCCTTTGTAAAATATATAAAGATCTGTGTCAAATGTATAAGACAAGTCAGTTCACATTTAATAAATACTCAAAGCATATGAATAATTTTCAATGATGAAATTAAAGCCATCTGTAGTCATATGAAAAAATGCTCTAAAACACTATGGATTAGAAAAATGCAAATCAAAACAATTCTGAGATACTACCTCATACCTCTCAGATTATCTAAGGTGAAAGGAAAAGACAATGATAAATGTTGGAGGGAATGTGAGAAAACTAGGATACAAATGCATTTTTGGTGGAGTTGTGAAATGATCCCACCATTCTTGAGAGTAATCTGGAACTATGCCCAAAGGGCTATCAAACTGTGCATATCCTTTGACCCAGCAGTGCCATCACTGGGTCTGTATCCCAAGGAAATCATAAAGAAGGGAAAATGACCCACATGTGCAAAAATGTCAGTAGCAGCACTTTTTGTGGTAGCAAAGAACTGGAAAATGTGTAGATGCCCAATTGAGGAATGGCTGAATAAGTCGTGGTATATGAAGGTAATAGAATAGTATTGTTCTATAAAAAATGATGAACAAGCTGATTTTTGAAAGGCCTAGAAAGAATTATGTGAACTAATGCTGATTGAAACAACTAGATCCAGGAATACATTGTGCACAATAATAACAAAGTGTGATGATCAATTATGAAAGACTTGGTTTTTCTCAATGGTTCAGTGATCCAAGGCAATCCCAATAGACTTTGCATCCAGATAAAGGACTATGGATATTAAATGTAAATCTACATATGCTATGTTCACTTATTTTTTGTATTTTTTCTCTCCCATTGTTTTTTCTCTTTTGTTCTGATTTTTCTCTTCCAACATGATTCATAAGGCAATGTGTACTAAAAAATAAATAAAGCAGCCACTATTGTTCAGACTATTTTCAATAACACTCTAACCATCCCAGACATTTCCTAAAATATCCCATTATGCCATGCATTCTCCAGTCAAATTGGCATAGTTGCTAATCAAAGGATCAAAGGGACCCTAGATTAAGAACTGGAAACCAACTTTCCCCCCTTCCATTTAACAGATGAAGAAACAGAATCCTACAGAAATTAAATCACTTACTTGGAGATATACTATATATAATTTTTCTTTTTATTTTCCCATTCCCCATCATGCTTTGCATAAGCAAGTTCTATTCCAAGAATGGTCTCCCTTCTCATCTCTCCCACTTGTAATGCCTAGCTTCCTTCTAAACTTACTCAGATCCTCCCTATTACAAGATTTTCCAGTAGCACTCTGTCTCTGCCCTTTCTCTATATAATATTTATTTTATATTCATTGATATATAAGTTCCTCAATGTCCAGAACTCTTTTCATTTTTCTTGTTATAATGCCAGCACTGATCATGTCTGATATATATTGGTTGCCTTATCAGGGTATGTGGAATGTAATTGGATTTTTATTAACCAGCATACCTAAATAGACAAATTTCTGCACAGTAAGAGCTCAGTGTGGAATTCATAGATTCTCAAAAACAGTTAATGAATGATCCTGGATCTTAAAAAAAAAAAAAACTCTATCTTTCAGTAACCAGACCTAAAACTATGTTATAAAGCAGCTGTCATCAAAACCATTGGGTACCAACTAAGAAATAGAATTCTAGGTGGATCAGTGGAATAGATTAGATATACAAGATACAATAATCAATCTAGGAAATGTTTTAAGCAAAAGGACTAATATAGTCTGTCAATTAGAGCAAAATCTCAATTTCCTAGTTTTGGTAAAATTTACACAAAAACATTTAATTTGTTAATCTAAGAAAAAATTTAATTTAGAGTACTGGAGAACTTAGGATCATAAACCTAGATTGAAAAGGCTTTAACAGCTGTGAAACTAAGGGGATACCATCAATTGAGGAATAGCTGAACAAGTAATGATATATTGTCCTTTGTTGTCAAAGAGAACCATGACATAAGAGAAGTAATGTCATGAAATGGTAGTGAATTGGATTTAAGTGAAGGAGATTATACAAAGTCACCAGCTTCACGTTCTCTTCCAGAGTTATCTCAGTCCAGTGGCAAGATATAAATCAGGATGATTGAAGATGGCCCAGGAAGTAGTGGGGAATCTTGGTCTTTTTAAGCTAAGGTCTTTAACAGGACTGAGTTTGACTTGGGAAATGCCCATCCACTATTTAAGATTAGGCAATAAATGAGACAGTGAATGATCTCTTTTATCTCTTTTATGTTGTAAAAAAAAAAAAAGTAATTTTGGAACAGAAGAATCAAAAATACCAATCACTCTAAGCTAATTGGGACCCAAACAATGACCAAGTGGCTTGGCTGGGGCCTATTGTTATTTCATGAGATCCAGAACGATTTAGGTTTAAAACATGGTCATAATCCATAAACCCCAAGAAATCTTGTGACGTTTTAGCAATCAAAAGGGAGAGGAGATGAGAGAAGAGGAGAGGTAAGGAGAGAAGAGGAGAGGAGAGAGAAGAAAAGAAGAGAGGAGAGGGAAGAAGAGGAAAGGAGAATAGAGGAGAACAGAGAAAAGAAAAGGACAGGAGAGCAGAGGACAGGAGAGAGTCATGTAACATATGTCCAGATGACAATATTAAACAATTTCAAAAAATAAAAGACTGGCATTTTAATGTTAACCATATAATATCCTACATTTCAATTACTACACACTGGTATCCATATCAACAAAATATATCATAACTAGTAGGTTTGTAACTAAAACTAAGTAGGAAATAGAGGCATTTTGTATTTTTCAACAAGTTCAGACAAATAATTCTTGAACAATTGACCTTTTCATAAAATGTCACTCTAGTGTCCTAATTCTGCCACACCTACAAGCTACTTTTAACAAGCAGGCAGAAATCAACTGTCAGTCCTTAGTCCAGCAATATAATGATACAATTATCATGGTATATCAGATATTTAGGTCAGTTTCTTTATTTGCACAGTATCAGGTACAAAAGTTTTAACTACTATATATGACACATTTTATCTTATTTTCCAAAATGACTTAAAATGAATCATTTTAATAGAAAATCCTTTGCTGATCTCCCTCTCCCATTTTTAAATTATACTATTTTCAAACATTTTAGAAGAAAAAAATGATAAGGTATGTAAGTAAAGGGAAGAACTCCTATTATTGGATAGAGAGTTAGGAGAATGCAGAGGGAGAGAATTATGAGAGTTGTGTTATTGATCAAGGAGGGAAACTATGAAGAATAGAGCTAGAAGGAGCCATAAAAGTTGTTGGGTCAAGTTGTTTATAGCTACATTTATAGACTATTCTTCAGTTAATTGGCTGTTCAAAATAGTGATATAGGTCATTGTAAGCAAGTATTTTATTGCATTTTTTATTTTTGCTTTTGTTTATCATCATCAATAATCTGACTATTGTTTCATTGAACTGACCAAATCAGTCAATTAGCATCTTGGATACAACACATAACTACCTTTAAAGATTCCATGTAGTACAGTGGGACAAGAATTGGCTCTGGAGTACAAAGTCTTAAGTGAAAGACTTGGTCCAGTCATTTAAACTGTTTAAAATTTCCTCCTTTGAAACAGAGAATGCAGGAATGGGAATTTTTGAAGTCCTTTCTAGGCCTAGATTCATGGTCCTACCTTTCTTATATGACTCTATGAACTGATAATAATCATTTACTATTTCTGATTTCCTAAAAACTATACAGTCCCTTATTTCTAGAACTAATGGCTATTATAAAGATGTAATTACTTTTGTTTACAAGATGCTAAACTCCACTGTTTCTCTCATGCTGCAGTGTAAGCATTATCAACATTCTGAATATTAACACTAATGCTAGGTAAAACTCCATGAATAGGATTCTAGACTATTTGTCTTCAACAGGACACCTCCAAAATCTCAGGATTGAAATTTTCCTGAATGAAGGAAAAATAGGCCTATGGTCACTCAAAGAAATAAGCATATTGACAACCAATTTAGTTATGAAAATTCTAAACAGAAATATACAGTCTTTGGTGGCTGAGGCCACTTATATAGATTCTAAATAAGTGGGGAAGGAAAAGCAAGGGTCCCTTTTTGATTTGAAAATTAATCTGAAATATCCCCAACAAAGCACTTGTCAAACTTTGAATGATGAGCCTTAAAACTAGTCTACTTTTTGACAAGTTCACACCATTCTTTGCGAATCTGGCATATTTTCCCGCCTTATGTTCTATCATCCTGATGATTTAATTTGATATTCAGCATAGTGATAAAAAGGTTAAAAATGGAATATCTACAACACTATTTATAATGACTACTATCCAGATGCCTTTGAACTAAGCACAAATTACATAGACAACCTTTCATAGAATTCACTAATATGATCCCAAACTACCCATATGAACATGAAATAACACATGTCTTCTTCAATTAGATCAATCCATTTGTCATTAATGACACATGCCTCTTTACATGGGCTTAGAAACATACCTTTTTTCTGAAAATGGTTAGTGTTGAAGGAGATATGGGAAAACTTGGATGTAATGTACTTGTTGGTAGAGTTGTGAACTGATCCAACCGTTCTGGAGAACAATTTGGAACTATGCCAAAAGAGTTCTAAAACTATATATACTCTTTGATCTAAAAATACTGCTACTAGGTCTATATCCCAAAAAAGTGGGGGTAAAGCCTATTTGAACAAAAATATTCATAGCAATTCTTTTTTTTTTTATGTTGGCTAAGAATTGGAGATTGAAGAAATGCCCATCAATTGGGGAATGGCTGAACAAGCTGTGGTATATGATTGTGATGGAATAGTGTTGTTCTATAAGAAATGATAAGCAGGATAATTTCAGAAAAACATGGACTTACATGAACAAATGCAAAGTGAAGTGTATAGAATTAGGAGATGTTTGTATATAACACCAGTGACATTGTATGATGTCGACAGCTATTTCTAGCAATTACAATAATCTAAGACAATAGAAATTCTATTGTCTGAATACAGACTGAAACAAGCTATTTTTCAGTTCCTTTTTTCCTTCCTTCCTTTTTTCCATTCTTTACATATAATACTACTAATATAAATACTAATATGAAAATATTTTACATGATTGTTCAAGTAATTCTTAATAAGAACACTGCATTTTTCAGAGAAAGTCATAAATAAAATAAGACAAGCCCATATAATATTGAATGATCATAATTTGGGATACAACTATGCTTTACCACCTTAGCTTGTGGTAAAACCTATTAATGAAAATTACTGCATTTTAAAATTATTACTAAGATACTCAGAATTGTTATGAAAATTTATCAGAAAATAAATAACTTTAATATAAAGCCACTCATGGAAAGAGTCTGCTATTTTCTGACCACAGATCCATTTTCCATAATCAAAATTAATTCATATTGCTCTACTCAAAATTCAAATGAATCAATAACCTCATCAATGTAAGCATTCCCTACAATAAGAAAATTGAATCCCATTCATCCCATATACAAAATCAAATTCCTAACACTCCATGACCTGAAGCCAGAAAGATACTAGAATGGCTCTGAACTGAGCCAGTTTTCCTGTCCAGTCCTTTCAAATCATTCTTTTATCACAGATCTGGATCTCTTCACATTTGAAAGATAATGGGCATTATTGTTGCTTTCCTGCCCCAGTTTTCTTAGATTCCTTAGCATCTAGAATCCTTACATGAAGTGACATAGAATTCCTTTTCTTTTTTTTCCTAACTTTTCCCTGCTCCTTAAATCAATGTAGTTGATATGTAGGAGCATAATAAAAAAAAAAAATTTTAAAAGCTTTCCAATTATATTTTTTTAGAAATCAAACAAAAATATTTCTATTTTTTCATCTCCACTGCTTCCCCATCCCCTGTGACTTACATCAAATCCTTTCACTTCTTACAACACACACAATAGGAGTGCCACAATCAAATACCTCACACATAAGCATTTAATAAATGCTGATTGATTATCTATAGACCTGGATCCATTAAAATAATATACATCTCCAAGAAAATATGAATAGTATTTAATGTTATTTTATCATAATCACATCTACCCCCAAATTGGTTCTTTCTTCTAACTTTGTTGCTGCTATTAATAGTAACAATGATCTCCCTTTTCCCTTACATCCCAAAATTATTTCCTAAATTATTTTCAAAGCTATCTCATCTTTTAATATACTCTAACCTTCTCTTTTGTTTGGAGCTCCACATGCTCTATTTACAACTTTCTTTCGCTACCCATGTCCTTCCTTCTCTATCCTTGCCACCTCCTTCTCCTCTTTCCAGTCCTCTTCCTCTCAGTCTGTGTTCATCTCTAGCAGATTTTCTGTAAAACACCCAAAAGCAAATACCAAAGTCAAATTGTAAGCCACTGAGTCCTGGGAAGAATTTGGCACTTGGCCTCCATTGCCCAGCATTGGAAGTCAATCAGAAACACTGGCCCCAGGGCAAACTAAAGAAGCTGTCACTCATTTGCCTTAAGAACAGATCTCAACTCTTAAAAAAAATTTGGAGAAATGGAAAGAGCATATAATTCCTTACAAAATAGATATGAAAAAATACCAACTCATTGAAAAATAGAAATTGTTAAATGGGAAAAAATGCAATTAACAAAACAATTCAATTGGCTAAATACAAAAGGAATCAAAAAGGTTAACTGAAGAAAATAATAGACTAAAAATTAAAAATTGAACAAATGGAAGTTAATGATTCAATAAGACTTCAAGAATTAGTCGAACAAAACCAAAAAAAATGAAAAAAGAAAAGAAAAATATGAAATGCCTCCTAGGAAAAACAATTAACCTGGAAAATAGATCTAGGAGAGACAATCTAAGGATTACTGGACTTCCTGAAAGCCATGAAGAAAAAAAAAACCTAGACATTATCTTTCAGGAAATCATCAAGGAAAACTGTTCTGATATCCTAGAACTAGAGGATAATATAGCCATTGAAAGAATTCACTGATCACCCCCTGAAAGAGACCCCAAAATTAAAATTTCAAGGAATATCATGATGAAATTTTACAACTATCAGACAAAGAAAAAGTATTGGAAGCAACTAACAGAAACAACTTAAATACCAAGGAGCCACAACCAGGATTACCCAGGACATAACGTCTTACACTTTAAAGGATCAAATGGCATGGAATCTGATATTCTGAAAGTCAAAAGAATTTGGACAAAGCCAAGAATAAGCTTTCCAGCTAAAACAAGCATTATTTTTCATAGAAGAAGATGGACATTCAATTATATAGGTAGATTTCATCTATATCTGATGAAAAGACCAGAGCTGAAAAAAAAAATTTGATCTCCAAACATGGCATTCAAAAGAAGAATACAAAAGTAAAAAGGAAAGAATTCTTGAGAACTATATTTCTATTGTGAGTATATTGAGAGAGTGTGGGTATAATTTGTTTTTATTATGATAATATGAAAAAGAAATTAGAGGTAGAAAGGGGATGATACTGCAAAAAGAGGGAAAAGGAGGTAAAATAAGCAAAATTATATCTCATGAAGAGGGAAAGAAGACCTATTATAATTGAGGGAAAGAATGGAGGGGGTTAAGCATTGTGTGAATTTTAATCTCATCAGATTTGGCTCAAGGAGAGAATATCAGACACATTTAGTTTCACAGAGAAATGTTCTCACCTTATAGGAAAATGGGAGGGGAAAGGGGAAAAGAAATGAAAAGGCAAATAGAAAAGAAAACAGAAATAGTAGTAAAAAGGTGTAAGAAAGCAGGGGAGGCTCTAAAGGGGGAGGGCTATTTGAGGGAGATGGTGATCAGAGGCAAAAATACTGGGGAGGTGGAAAAGGAGGAAAGGAAAGAGAAAAGCATTACTTATGGTAAAAAAAAAAAAAAGATGGACAAGAAATACAGAATTAGTTAGTTTAACTGTGAATGTGAATGGGATGAATTCTCCCATAAAATGGAAGCAGATAGCAGACTGGATTAAAAGACAGAATCCTACAATATTTTGTTTACAAGAAACACATTTAAAACAGAGTGATACATTCAGACTGAAGGTAAAGGGCTGGAGCAGAATTAATTAAGCTTCAGATGAAGTAAAAAAGCAGGTGTAGGAATCCTGATCTCAAATCAAGTAAAGCAAAGATAAATCTAATTAAAAGAGATAAAGAAGGAAACTACATCCTGCTAAAGGGTATCATAGATAATGAAGCAATGTCAAGACTAAACATATATGCATTAAGTGGTGTAACATGGAAATTCCTAAAGAAGGTAAGAAAGATGCAAGAAGAAATAGATAGCAAAACTATATTAATGGGTGACCTCAACCTTGCTCTCTTGAAACTAAATAAATCAAACCACAAAATAAATAAGAAAGAAATTAAGGAGGTAAACAGAATTCTAAAAAAGTTAGATATGATAAATATATGAAGAAATTTGAATGGAGACAGAAAGGAGTTTATTTTTTTTCTTGGTAATTCATGGAACCCATACAAAAATTGACCATATATTTGGGCACAAAAACCTCAAAATCAAATGCAGAAAGGTAGAAATATCAAATGCATTTTGTTTGTTTGGGTCATGATACAATAAAAACCACATGCAATAAAAGGCCAGGGGAAAATAGACCAAAAATTAATTGGAAACTAAATAATCTAATTTTTTTTTTTTTTTTTTTTTTTTTTG
>JAJPUD010032018.1:0-12179 GCA_023553655.1 Myrmecobius fasciatus | reverse complement strand
GAGAGAGAGAGAGAGAGAGAGAGAGAGAGAGAGAGAGAGAGAGAGAGCTCTCAATACCAAGTACTTGTTTTGTGGTGCAGCACAGACGCAAGCTTAAGAGGAACTCTACTCACTGCAGAGGGGGAGGCAAGCACGGATGAGAACTGTCCACGGTAGCCAGTGCTGAAAGGAATCCAGTTGTGGTACTAGCTCTTGTCTTGTTTTTCTAGAGGTGGAACTAGGTTGACTTGCGCTGCAGGGAAACGTACATTTTACGCTGTTAAGTGTTATTCCTTTTCTTTTCACCCTTCTATCACATGTATTGCAATTGCATATGAGAGAATCATTATACCTCAAATAATTTAATAGCAATCCAATCTCCTCCAATGTCTGTAGGAAATCCCCTAATTTTTACATAATTTAAATATTATATTACTGTTTTATTGTCTTGAAATTTTAAAATGTCCTTTACTCTTGAGAAAAACTGTAGCTCTGAATTATCCTGGGGCGGGAGTGGGAGGAGAGAGAAAGAAAAGAGAAGAGAATGCTATGGCAACTATTTTCAGGATTTGGGAAATGGCTTCTTCAGTGCCTGTGTTCTGAATGAGCTGATGGATTCAATGTTACAGGGATTCCCCCCCTGTCCCCCATGTAGCTTTCAGGCTCTGCAGTATTTCAGTTAAAGGAGGCTAAATTCTCTGTTGTATGAACAGAAAGTTAAGGTCTCTTAGAAGTTCTGAGGATTCTCTTATGTCACTTTAATTTTAAATAGCTACTGTTTGTATGTTATGTTGAAACAAGTCATTCTGTCAATGATTCACAGAGCAACAACAAAGTTATATGATTTATCAGCTCTTGTCTTAGGATATCTTTTTTAAAAGGGACCATCATGTAAAAATATCAAGTTTGCATGTTGAACTCAAAGGTGAATAGGAAAATAGACAGGATTCAATTTCTCTGCAAAGGTCAATGTTTCAAACTTAATGAAGATATATGCACTTTTTCTTGTGCTGCAGCAGGAGCTGGCCAGCATAATACAAATCTTTAAGGAATATAAAATTTCTCCTTATCTTGATCAATAAAGAATTATTATAAATGTTTTAGTTGCAAAAGGCAATTCTCTTTCAAAGAAAATAAATACCCCTTGAGATTTGTATTTCTAAATCTTAAAATTTAAATTTAATAGACTTGTCTTCTATTCAAAAATCTCCAGGAACTACTATTTTCCATAATGTCATTCAGAAACTCATAATTAATTAATGTATCAATTCAGTTTTACAATAACTAGAGAAGAATTCCTTTATAGGAATCACTTTCATTTTGTTATATAATGCATCAATAGTTATTATTGACTATTATTTTAAGAAAAGGAAAATACCATTGGTGGGAAATTATTGCCCAGGCAAAATTAGGCATCTCCATTCAACAAAAAGATAAAATTCTGAAATGTGTTCATTTCTGTTTTTTTCATCAATGTATTCCTAAAATATTTACTCTGCAAAATTTACAGAGCTTTTCATCTGTAGATAGGATCTTACTAATTATAACTAACAAATTCAATAACAGCATATAAAATAATACTACTCTATTCAAAAACACAAATATCTATGTATACATTTCTGTATATATTTCTCTATTAATCAATTTTTAAATATCTAAGTTCTTTACACACAAATTGGTTTTGTTTTTCAGAAGAGAATAATTTAGATCTTTGTATTTATTTCTGAAGACAGCTCATTAACACTTTTTGTACTTCATTTGTTTTATTCTCCAGCTAGTTATGTTTCTGCGAAAAATCTGGCTTTTGTTATTTATTTTGTGACTTTGGACAAATGATTTAACCTCTTTGAAGAGTTGCTGATGTCTAAAATCCATTTGAGTCCATATATTCTAGAACTATTATCACATCAGTTACCCACACTAGTTAGGAGCTAACAAATTATACTAGAATTATTTTTTGACATCTATTATAATGACTAAGAAGATAGGACATCTTAGTAGCCTATAATAAGCATGTTACTGTATTTTTAAGTACAATTATTTTAAATGGTTATCTAATCTTTATTTAGGTTAGGGGGAATATATGCATGTGGACAACAGCAGGAACATTTTCATGGGAATAGGTAGAAATAAATACATATTCTTCTGCATTCTATATAGTAAAAAAAATTCATTACATTCAGAAGTTTTTTTTAAGTATACTGGAAAATAAAATATAAAAGAGTGCTATTTTGGATAAGGTTTCTTTATGTTTTTCAAAAGATTACTCTGCATGCATTTATTTTTTCCCTAGAAACTTACTTAACTCTTTCTGTGTGCTTAGCCTGGTCATTTTGCCAGTGGGTTGAAAGAGAAAGATGGGATATAGAAGTATAAAACAAGGCTCCTTCCATAAAAGAATTTATTTTTTTTGTTGGAGAAAAAAGACACATATATGATATTACCTTCAAGGTCAAATATAAAATTCTCTCTTTGGCTTTCAAAACTCTATATTGACCATTCACAGCTTTCCAATCTTCTTACACTTTACTCTCCTACACTTACTTTATGAACTACTTATAATGGCCTTATTGTTTCTTATATTCATAATTCCCTTTACACTAACTATTCTCATGCCTAAAATTGTCTCCCTCCTCATCTCTGCCTCTTATATTCCCTGCCTTTTTAAAACTCACCTCAAACTCCATGCTCTGGAGGAGGTTTTTTCTGGTCTTGTACCTGTATAGTATTTGCTAGTGCCTTCACCTCTGAAATATCTCCACTTTATGTACATATATGTGCATAGACATGTATATGTGTGTTGATACATGCATCTATCTATGTATACATGTGCCTATCCATCTATCTTTCTTTATATATTTGGTACATACTTTGGTATATGCATTGTCCCCTCCATTAGAATGTGAGTTCTTAAAGATCAAGGATTATTTTTAACATTTTTTGTATCCTTACTTAATACATTGTACTTAAAACATTGCCTGGAACATAGTAAACACTTAATAAATATTTATTGACTAATGGATCATAAGTAGGAAAATATTAGAAGGTAATATATGAGATAATAGTAGAGTAGCATCAATCATAAAATGAAAATAGAGGAAATATATAAAGTAACATAAAGTAATCAGGGGACAGAATTAGTCAGTGAATATTTTTCAAAGAAGGTAGTCTTAAGTAGAAATTTGAATGAAGTGATGGATATGAAGTGATGTTCATGATATGGAAAGATTTTCCAGAAACAAGTAACAACACAAACTACAGTTAAGGATTGAATTGAGGTAAAAAGTTAACAGGAGTCTACCCTTCCTTTAATACCTAAGGCATGTTAATTTAATCTACAATAACAAATAATTAAATCCAATATGTAAGTACTTTATGAGCCTTGCAATCCCTACTTGGTTCATTGTTTTTTAATTGCTATTTGTATTTGATATTCAAAAGTGCCAAACAAGAATCAATTATGTCAAATTTTAGATGAGTTTCTCTGCATGCAAGAATATGTGTAAAAATATTGATACTTCTAAATGACAAAGCTCAAATCTACCTGCTAGTTAGACTTCTAATTACTGGAAAATTATACCTTAAGGTGCTGTGCTTTCTTGTAAAATTCTTGTGACACAATACTTCAATTATTTTCAAGGGATTAAGATAACATACTTTGCAGAAAGAATCAAGAAATAAAGAAAACTGAAAATAGGAACAAAATATAACTAAAAAAAATCATTTTTTAATCTTCAAAAAAACAAACCTCAAACTCAGGGTATGTTTGATTTCTGATATGATATTCACTTTTATTTTCATTTTATTTAAAAATTCCACCTACTTTGAGGGCCACAATTTTTAAAATGTCTAGCTGATGTGTTATTCCCTTTACAGATTATGCTGGGACTAGGCAACAAGTTATTTCCTATTATGCCATAATGCAGATTTTAAATAATCATGCTGGTTTCAATAAGATTATTTTAAAATGTATTTTTAAACTTAGGATGTGAGGCTGTGTCTCAACATCAAGATGAAAGCCAACTATCTGCCAACTATCTGGATGCTTTATTTGCACAATGCCAAATGTTTAGGTGTTTGAAAACATGATAACTGAAATTCTCAGTTTTCATTTATGTGTTGTGTATCATGTAGTTTCATTTCAAATATCTTTGGTATCATTTCCTACAGCCTTGTTTTTAATTTACTTCTCTAGTACCTACTTTAAAGAAATAAGTAATTTTTCTTGAATGGCCCTAATAAGAGGAAGAGGCAAACCATTAAAATTACATATTGGATTGCTCTACTTGGCAGAGAGTATACTCATGATAAATGCTAAAGCGATTTTATCTTATGAATTCATTTAGCACAAGTGCTTTCATAGATTGAGTGAGATGCATGTGAAAATTTTATTGTGGCAAATATTCTTGCATAATTGGAAGCTGTGAAGCAGGAATAACATTCTTGATGCAATCAGCAACCAAAAAGTAATATGAAATATGTGATTCTGTGAATAAAATGTTACTAATTCTAACTAGTTTCATGATGTTTGAATCATGAATCAAAAAAGTCACAAAATTCATTTTGGGGACTGTGAAGGATATGAAAATCTCAGTAATAGAACACAATCTGCTTAGCTTTCTTAATGATAAGTGAAAGACTGAAATGTCAGAAAAATATTCCTGAAAGATGGACTCTATCAACATAACCTGGATTGGATTTTTTTTTAAATCTTCAGAGAACTCTTCTCTCTAAAAAAAATAATTAATTGCCATAAAGAAAGAACAAGAAGGAGGTTATACATATTGTTAGTTACTTGTAATTGCTTTATAACTTTAATACTTTATAAGAAAAAAGGTACTTTGTTTTTTACTTAAAATTTCTTATGTGGCCATAGCTATCTTAAATTATTTTGCCAACCAGGTTGTTATTTAAAAAGCTTTTAGTGTTTTGCACTGTAGTTTACTCTTTTTAAGGCTGAAAGATGAGAAACCAGATACATTTTCAGACTTACCTAAGAGAACAAGATTAATAATGTTTGAAAAAGGAAAACATGCAACTTCATTGACTCCCCCCTCCAATATGTTTCCTCTTTTGAACAATATCAATCTAATTCTCTTAGAATAATTCCAATAAATATGCTAGTAATTAAAAGAAGTCTGGAGTCATGGACACTGAATGAGAGAGTTAGAGAACTTTGGTTCTAGTCTTCCAGACTATACTAACATCACTGATGGTGTGTCACAGCCTTTACAGATCTCAGTTTTGTTCCTTGGAAAATAAAATCTTTAGGCTCAAGAGGTCTTTCTTTCTAACAGTATATGATT
The DNA here is from genome assembly GCA_023553655.1 of Myrmecobius fasciatus. Taxonomy (NCBI): domain Eukaryota; kingdom Metazoa; phylum Chordata; class Mammalia; order Dasyuromorphia; family Myrmecobiidae; genus Myrmecobius; species Myrmecobius fasciatus. Next base: position 6,894 of record JAJPUD010032018.1, on the reverse strand, counting down.
ATAGAGGGGTTTTAAAAAGAGTTGAGAATAATGAATATGGAAGTTCCTTGTAGGAAAGGGATTCTGTCTCTCCCCCCAAAATTTGGCAGTATTTCAATATTTAAACCTCAAACATGCTGAAGGTATCTCTCAGGACATGCACTAAGCTCATGAAAATGAATGCATAGATGTATAAATGTTTACTTTATTGTTTTTTATTTTGGACAGCTTGGACAGCCACAAGGATAGGACAGTTAATTATAATAAGAGAGTCATTCTAAGAACCTGACCTCTGAAGTTACATATGAAAATGTATAGAAGAAGAGTCTGATATTTAATAATACAAAAGTCTCTGGCTTCTTGACAGAGATGTCAAGTTTTATAGCAAGTTGATTAAACAGAATTGCATTTTTAAAAGGCTCCAATCACCCATAAGTTCAGATATTCAAAATTAGATGACATCAAAAAGCTATTTTAGGATAAACCAAATATTAACAAGTCAACAAGAGCTGATCGATCCAGTGTGGAACTGGAGATTTTGAGAATGAGTTTTTTGTATATATAGCTTCTGCCAGCAATTTGCTGTTCATCTTCTATCACTGGACTACATAAATCCAAATTTCCTTCTAGCTCAGTCAGTCTGCCTTTAACACTACAATTAAATTCACTGAAGGCCAGATCCTTAAGACTTTTTAATTTCTTAGTGTCAGAGTTAGGCCTTGAAAAATCAAAGTATTAATTACCCTATGTGTTTATCAATGAGGGCTCCAGGAATTTTTATTTTTGAAGCTCAGCAAGGAAACAAGATATTAAAGCTAGATGTTTAAGCTAGAAGCAATGAATTGGAAATTATTTCCCTTCCCCACAAAGCTCCTCTTTTACTTGTCTTCCCTTCCTCCTTTCAAATTCCTCTGTCAAACCAGGAAGGATGGAGAAATGGTAATGGGGAGTGGGGGTGGAGAGAGAAGGGTTGTGTTTTAGAAGGTTGTAAGGGAGATTATTAGAAATATCCTTTTTTCTTGGGGCAGCTAGGTGCGCAGTGGATAGAACACCAGCCCTGAAGTCAGGAGGACCTGAGTTCAAATTTGACCTCAGACATTTAACATGTCCTAGCTGTGTGACCTTGGGCAAGTCACTTAACCCCAATTGCCTCAGCCAAAAAAAGAAATATCCTTTTTTTCTTTTTTTTTTTCCTTTTTTTTAAACAAAATAGATGAATAAACAGCTTATTAATGTGGCAAACCGACACAATCAAAGAAAAATCCCCAAAGTGCCAGTAAGGTTTTGACTGCATTTAGTAAGAAACAAAATGAAGAAGTGAGATTTCCATCAGTACAATCTCCTGGCAGATCTAGAATCCATTTATACTAAGAAGTATATCTTTGGGCTTACAAAAGACAATTTCCGTTCTGATTCGTAAAAATCAAAGCTGGAAGAAAGAATGGAAATATCTGAAAGAGGCAAATTGAACTTGAACAGCCTCATGATGGAATGGTGTTATGGGTCATGGGAAAAGTTAAGGAGTAAGAAGCTTAGGTTGGAAAAGACAAGGAAAAGCCAGCTGGGAGTACCAAAACTGGAACTGGGACTAAGACCAGACATGGATGAACCTCATTTTAATATCTTCCTTTGAAGATATTAAAAGAGGGAAAAGATTCCTTTTTTCCCCCGCACTAAAGAAGTCCCTTCAGAAGTTCTGGGTAAGTGAAAAGAAATACCAGAAAAATCTGGTTGTGGAAATTGTCCTGATATAATGCTGAAGTGAGCTTCTTGGTTTCTCTCTGCCTTTGTGAATTTATTTCTATGTACCTATCTGTATTTTTGTATTTCTATTTCTTTTTCTCTCCTCCATGATTTTTTTCCATTCTCTTTTTCTTTCCTCTATCCTTCCTTTGCCCTCTCCAGAAAATAGGGGTGGAACTAAGAGACCATACTATCTTTGTCTTACTTTAGGATTTGCCTTAACCACTTGATTTTCTGTTAGACATTATTCTGCTGAACCAGAAAAAAGACATGGGACAGGACCTATTGAGAGCCTAGAAAATGCACTTTGAAAAATCCATAGTAGAAAAAAACATCCAGATAGTACAGGCTGCCAAGCACAGGGAGCAGCAGAAAGTGGTGAAGAATTAGAATGAATCTACATTTATTGAATCTAGTCTTAATTGGGTTCAGGTTTAATTTAAATCTTAATTTCCCCTCCCCTAGTGAGAAGATACAGGAAGATAGATCCGTGGGAAAGTTCTGCAACTTTGGAGTTGCAGACTTTTTGTGGGATTCCAGGTAAAATCACTGGTATCACAACCTTATCTGTGAACAATTATTCTCCAGGACCTTCGTAGATGAAGTTTAATAGGAATTAGTAGTGGGAGCAGAGAGGTTTGTGTGCAAAAAAAAAAAATACCCTTTGTCACTATCCAAGTAACTAAGTTTTATGGCCCAGACACAGGGTTGGAATGAACTGGTGTTTCAGAGTGAAAGGGATGGGGGTAGGAGGTAGAAGACAAAAAATGGACTGCTAGCATGAACTAGGAAACATAGCATTGGTCTAGAAGGCAAGAATATTTGGATCCATGTCCAGCTTGTACCAATAATTTATTCTTTCTAGGCTTGTTTCCTTCTCATTTAAAAAAAAAGGTGGGGCAGGTGGGGAATCCTCTTCTACCATATAGATATGATGAAGGTTAAATGAGATGAATACAGAAGTTCTTCATAAGTTACAAAGCTCTGTAAAAATAATGTTCTTACTCACTGTTTTCTTTGACCTTTAAATCTGCTTCTGAAATCTGGAGGAAACTCAGGGTGAGACAATTTCTCCTACAGCTTCATCCCACTGCTACTTTAGTAAAAAGGTTTCTGAGCTTTGATTTGGGATTTTTCCTTCAGTCTGATGAGATGCTGATTCCCTAGCAAAAATGTCATAGGAGAACCTAGTCAGAAACAGAATAACTAGCTTTAGTGTTACTATCCCATCAGCTGAGCACACAAATGTAACTCCAGCCAATTCTGAGGCTTTGTTCATATTAGTGGACTCAATAATTTATCTTTCCCAGACTCTGCTTAAGTTTCAAACTACTCTGATGCTCCAGGCCTGTCAGGGAACTGTCTTTTTCATACTTATCCTGGAGACACAAAACCCTGAGCCTGTAATCCAAGATAGACAAAAGGCTGGGGGGGGGGGGAGAGAGGGAAAGAAAGGGTTGTAGAAAGGAGACTAGTCAGTCATCACTTCCCTCCACAAACGGCCAGTTATTTTCTTCTTCTCCATCCTTAAGTCCCCCAGAGGTTATAAAACCTTGATTTTCTTTGTGTTTCTTAATTATGAGATCTTTTCAGATTTGTTCATCAACTGCTGTAGAGATTATGCCATTTGCAGATCCAAAGAAATTTAGAAAGCAGTCCTTATTTGAGTTTCCTCTACAGTCTAGAGCAGGTTAACAGGAATCACCTCAGAAGTAAACAAAGCAATAATCAACAAAAATATGTCTATCCAAACGTCAGAGTCCTGGGAGGAAACGCAGCCAAAATTCTGGAGGCCCTGGCTCCAGGCACCCCAACAACTCAGATTACAGCCAAAAAAACTTTTTTCTCATGGGCCTCTGGTTGATGTCTTTCCCCCTCCCCCTTCTCATTTTCCTCCTCTGTCCTGGGTACTTAATTACCCCTGCAATGTGAGCATGTGTCCTCTCCCAGATTAAAATTTTATTTTGAGGTTCACAGATGGATAAGTACCGCTAGCTAGCCTCTTTTGAATGAATCTCACATTTGGACCCAAACGGGCAGTCCGGAGCAGGCCTCTTGGACCTGTTCTCTTAGGCAAGCATCCTGACACTGATGGATCGTCTCATTTCCCTGCTTGATGGGCTGGAACCGCCCACAAGCTGCAGGTATGGGGGAATGGCCCCGGAGAACCCAAGCCAGCAGGGGAGAAGGAGAAGAGGAAGGGACGAAGAGGAGGAAGAGAGTTCTGGGGGAGCCCAAAGCTACCACTGCACTGTGATCTTAAGAGGGATGGAGCTTTGGGGCCTTTTTTATTTAGGTTAGGAATGAAGAAATAGGAGAAGGGGATATGTACAAGTCATAAAGGGGAACCAATGATTTTTGCTCCTCCACCTCTTGTCCATGCAGTCACACACAAGCCAATTAGATGAAAAGCAACATTTTGATGTATTTTTTTCTTTCCTTTTAATCTCTGCCACAGATGCTTCTAGATAGGGATGGATGATGGACTCCTTTCACTTAGCCAGCTTTCGATCCCTTCACATCTCAGAGCAGTTAGGCTATTGTCAATTCTAGTGTCCTTTGGCCGTAGGAAGATAAGGCGACCAGTGAATGGCCTGCAGCTCGCGTTTGGGTACAGTCACATTTTCCAGAGGCACTTCCAAAATATTCACCTAAAGGGATTCCAGTAAAGCGGATTTCGTAGGATCCTGATTGCTGCCGGAAGGGGCCAGATGCCCACTCACTGCAGACCACGCGGCTTTGTTTCAGAATGTAACTCCCACTCGTTTGCCATTGTAACTCCCGCCCCAGCTAAGTGCGGGACGCAGAAGGCAGCCGGACCCGGAGAGAGTAGAATCGAATCCATCTGTGGAGGGGATCAGCAAGGCCTTCGGAGAGGGTTTGGAGCAGGGGCTCGGCGCCCTGAGATGAAGAGTTGGATTGCTGCCATACAAAGTAGTTGGCGGAAAAAGCGCCCGACAGCTTAAACAAAGAGACAAAACCATGCTCTGGCTGGTTTTGGCAGATTACACACGCACCCCAAAAAATACCCTGGACCTCATCAACCTTGACCATAAAGTCTAGGCCTGGTTGTCTCTTAGAAGTCACTCACACCGAAGCCAGGGGGCTCAGCGCAAGATCAGGATGTTGAAGCAGTCAAATTAAAACTGGCTCACCTGGAAAGCTGGGCTTTAGCTGGGTCTGGGTTGGGGGTCGGGGAAAAGGTAAGGATAAGGGAACGAGAGAAGGGCGGAGCTAGCTTGGAGCTTTCCTTTAGGAGGGTAAAATTGTGTGGGTGGGTGTGGGGAATGGGGCAAAGAACTGCAAGTGGTGGGAGTAGAGCTAGTTCTGTCTGAGTAGAGAGGCTGTGAGTGGGCAGGGAGAGTGTTGGAGGTGCACAGAGAACCGGGGCAGCTTCTTTTATGATTATTTTTAGATTTTGACTACAATTAACTGTTTTACATTTTTGCTGTCTCCCAGATTTCTTCCCCATCTCTTATAGTAGCTTATATTTATAGAACACTTTGAAGTTCACAAAACATTTCCTTGTAGTAAGTTGCGGAGGGCAATTTCCCCCTCAGTTTACAGACAATAGAAAACTGTTACATACTGATTTGCTTGAGATCGCAATACTAATAAGTTTGGAAACTATATCTATATTACACCATCTGTTTCTTTTTAACCTTTCTATGTTTTCAATATACCTTTACATATACAATATACATTCTGTATTTCTATATACATATATTCCTTCTGTAGGGCCTATTCCCCTCCGAGCTTTAGTGTTCATCTTTCTCCTATGTTTTAGTTATATGGGTCCCGGAATAGTTAGCAGTCTAGATTTTAAAAATGGAATTTTGTGACCCCATTTTCCTCTTTGTTTTATAGAGGTTGGCAGTGCAGGAAAAATAAAATCAGTATTGTCTTGGAAAGAACTAGCTCACACATTTGGTACAATGGCAAGGTCTTTTGCTAGGCTTGCTTACTCATCTGGACCACACTATATAATGAATTCATGTGGGTAAGAGGAACAATTCAGATTTTGAAAGCTCTCACCTGATAAAGTCCAAACTCATCATAATTTTGGATATGCCATACCCTATAACCTTGAGAAGGAGCTAGTAGGGATGATTAAGACTTTGCCTTGTGCAGTTGTCCAGCCTCAACAGTAGCCAAGGCAAGTGGAATCAGTGTAGAGAAGATAGATCACAAATATAGCTTGCCACTGCTTATATCAAAAAGGGGTGGTTATTCCCTCCTCATGGTAAACATAGCCCTATCTCTCTGAGAGTCATACACCTTCTCTGCCTTCCCCTTTTCCTGTGACCAGAGACTCTTTCTAGTGAGGTAACAGAAAGACCTCTGAAGTTGAATCAGCATAGATTCCAATCTCTGGAATTGTCTGACCTTCAACAAATTACTTCATCTCTCAGCATCATTTTCCTCCTCTGGATTAAGTAGATGATGTCTAAGGTTCTTTCCACCCCAAAATCTGCAATTCTATGATCCTTTAATCTTCAATTATATCCATTCAGATTCTTTCTAGTGTTTGCTGAAATCTAACTTTCTTCTGAAATATCACATGCTTTGGCTGGCATTTCTTCCAAGCCTTCCTCCCATCTCCACCCTGACTAGTTCAATTGAATTTGCTCCAGATGCAGCTCTCCCTCTACTTATTTTTGGCACTCTTTGCCAACCAGGCTACCCAATGGCTCTACTGTCAGCTAAGTCTCTAATGTAAATTTTGGAACTAGTAAATAGAAAGGAAACAAGAAGAATCTGCACCTCAAAATCCAATTCCATCACTCTTTTAGGAATGGTCCAAACAATCATTGTTGTGGTGCTGTTTGTCAGACATTGAATGTGAAGATAATAGGGTAAAGAGAAGAAGGAAGTTTGTGAGACATATCATTAGATCTGGGCTTGATGGGTTTGGGGTTTTATTGTGAAGATATAGAGAGGTGTGTTATTCGGGGCTGTTGCAAAAGTCATCCATGCTCTTAAAATGGAATCATAATTTCTTCTGCTAATTATTAATGCAGAGGATTTGTGCATTGTACCCAATACCACATCCTAAAGAGAATGTCATAACTTTAATTTTATTATTATATTACTATCATTGTTGTTTTGGTTGTCCCATTTCATAAAAAAAAAATTCAGGGCAGTGTGATGGGATTATGTCTACCAGTAGTG
>JAJPUD010032016.1:0-12179 GCA_023553655.1 Myrmecobius fasciatus | reverse complement strand
CATTCACAGTTAAAATAACTAATTCTGTATTTCCTGCCATCTTATTTACCCTAGCTTATGCTTTTCTCTTTCTTATCCCCTTTCCCTCCTCCCTAGTATTTTGCTTTTGATAACCACTTACCTCTAACAATCCTTCCCCTTTAGAGCCCCACCCCTTTTTTTCCCCCTTTCCCTCCTGTTTCCTTATAAGATAGGACAAGTTTCTTTTTGATACCCAATATGTCTATTATTCCCTGAGAGCCAAATCTGATGAGATGGAGATTAACACAGTTCTCATTCCCCTCCCTTTTTTCCCCTCAATCATTATAGGCTTTCTTTGCCTCTACATGTGATGTAATTTCCCTTATTTTACCTCCTTTTCCTCTTCTTCCAGTGTTATCCCTTTTCTACCTCTAATTTCTTTTTCAGTTTATCATATCATAATAATCATAAAATCACAATAATCATATCATAATAATCATAATGTAATAATAAATTCAGAAAATCAACCCTCATTCTATAAGTATCTATAACATAAATATAGTTCTCAAGAGTTTTTTTTTTCTTGTTACCTTTTTATGTTTCTCTTGTGTTCTGTGTCTGTAGATCAAATTTTTTGTTCAGTTCTGGTCTTCTCATTAAAAATAGGTGAAATTCTCCTGTATTATTGAATGACCATCTTCTTCCCTGGAAGATAATGCTCATTCTAGCTGGGTAACTTATTCTTGGCTGTAATCCAAGTTCCTTTGCCCTTCGGAATATCTGATTCCAGGCCCTTCGATCCTTCAGAGTAGAAACTGCTAGGTCCTGTGTGATCCTAATTGTGGCTCCTCAATATTTAAATTGTTTCTTTCTGGCTTCTCTTAATATTTTTTCCTTGGTATGATAGTTCTGGAATTTAGCCACAATATTCCTGGGGGATTTAATTTTTGGGTTTCTTTCAGGAAGTGATCGGTGGATTGTTTCAATAAGTATTTTGCCTTTTGGGTCTAAAATATCCAGGCAGTTTTCTTTTATGATTTCCTGGAAAATAGTGTCTAGGTTCTTTTTTTCATCATGGCTTTCAGGAAGCCCTATAATCCTTAGATTGTCTCTCCTAGATCTATTTTCCAGGTCAGTTGTTTTTCCTAGGAGATATTTCATGTTTTTCTCTGTTTTCATTTTTTTTTTTGTTTTTGTTTGACTGATTCTTGAAGTCTTGATGAGTCATTCATTACCATTTGTTTAATTCTAATTTTTAATGTTTTATTTTCTTCAGTTATTGTTTTTAGCTCCTTTTGTAATTGGCCAATTTGTTCATTGTAGTCTTTTTCCATTTTTTTCATTTCATTTTGCAGTGATCTCATTTCATTTCCCCATGTTTCTTCCAACTCTCTTTTAAGATGCTTTATGCAATCTTCAAAGAAAGCCTTGTGACATGGAGTCCAGTTTATGTATCTCTTTGGGGCTTTTTCTGGAGTTGCTTTACCTTTAGGGGCTTCAGGATTTGAGGTCTGTTCTTCCCTCTCTCCATAAAAGCTGTCTATGTTGAGAGCTCTTTTTGGTTTTTTATTCATTTTTTTAAAGGTATGAGGTCTGTTCAAGGCAAAGGAGGGACGGCTGCTTTAATTTGCCCTCGGGCAGTTCTGCTGATTGAGTTATTTCCGGTACTGGGCAGTTATGCCGATTGGATTATTTCAGGTGCTGATCAGTTCTGCTGATAGATTGATTGCCCTAGGGTGCTGTGTAATGGCAGGTCCAGTGCTCATCAGGGGTTCAGTGGTTCACAATCTACCACCCACAAAAGGCAGATCCTCTGAACCACCTGCTTACAATCAGGACAGATTGGCCCAAGAGGCCTGCAGAAGACTCCCAGGTGTGTGAAAAGCACAATGCTCCCACTCCTGTTCCGACTTCTGTTCCAGCTCCCTACTCCAGTTCCCTGCCCTGGTCTCCCTGTGCTGCAGTCTGGGTTCAGCAGACCACCCCCCTGCCCAATTAAAACAGACCTGTTTTGAAGTTCTTCCAGAGTATCTTCTAGAAATGTGTTGTCCTCTAGATATTGTGGATTTTTTTTTTACTTCAAAATCAGTCTAGAGGCTTCATATATTGTTGGTTTGAGGGAAGGTTAGAGGAGGTTAGAGACTCCTGTCTGATCTCCACCATCTTGGCTCCACCCCTCTCTCTCCTTGAGGTAGTATTTTAAAATTGTTTGGAGGGGAATGTTGGGAGCATTCACCTGGGTGAACAATATCATCTTGACTCCCCCTTTGATTTTATTTCAGTGATCTTTTAAATCACTTTTTACATTATTGTGTTACACAAACACACATATGACACACACATTATCTATATAGTACATATATATGTATATATGTACTATATAGATAATGTGTGCATTAATTCCCTTTATTTTTCCCTTTATTCTCCTTATTTTGTTCTGTTATCAGTTCATACAAATCTTTTTATGTTTCTCTGAATTCCTTGTTCTTGTCATTTTCCACCATATATTATGTTCCATTACATTCATATCCCATAGATTTTTGTTTGTTTCAGCCATTTCAAAGTCAACGAGCACCCACTTTGTTTCCATTGCATTGTTACCCCAAGCAGGAATCAAATGTCATTGATTAATTCAGAATTGGATTTCCTATGAGATGATCAATTTGAAGTGGTGTCATCAAAGTATGGTTAAGACCAGGTAATGAGTTAAACTCCGAGCATATATGAATACCAAGTGTCATGACAAGCAGCATGTTAAAGACCAGATAGGAATTAGGGACTAAAAATACTAGTGGGTAGAAAAAAGATAAAATAAAAGATAAAAAAGAAGAAAAAAGTGATAAAAAATATAGGCTATTAATGTAGAACCTCATCTTCTAATCACCAGAAAATTGTAATAAAGAAGAGTTTATAGTCTTAGCCACAGTGTCTAGACCACATTCACCAGAATCTAATGGCCTTATTATGAATGAGACTGCTTTAAGACAGGGAAATGAGGGAAGGGAATAACATTTATTAAGTGCCTAGTATATGCTAGACCCTGTTCTAAATGCTTAAGTAGTGAAGGCTCATGAGCTGAGCAGGATAACTTATTAAATATTGTTTTAAGGTTGGAACCAAAGAGGTACCTCTGTTCTCAACGTCACACAAGACCGCTGACTCTGCTCTGCTTTACAGTGCCTTGTCTCTGATGCAGAATCACAGAATAAAAACTTAGGACTTCATTAGCCCCCAGAGCCAACCCATATATGAAAAGAGTTCTTGCTTTAGCAAACCTGACATGTGCTTATTAAGCCTGTCTAGACCCTAGGAAGTGGGAATCTGCTTTGTTTGAGGGAATACATATGGTCCGTTCTAAGATGAAGTTACTGTTGCCTTTCCCCTGTCCCTACTGCCAGTTATCAGATTTAAATTTGCCTATTGACAAATCCATTGTTTCTGCTTCTGCCTTATGAGGTAAAATACAACAAATTGGACTCCTCTTCCATGTATTAATTCTTCTAATACTTATTCACAAATAATATGCTTCTTTTTTTAAGAAGGAGCATCCCCAGGTCCTTAACTGATTATGGACACAAGAACCTTCAACATCGTGGTACCCTGCTCTACCTCATCAGTGTCCTTCTTTAACCCTATTGTTCAGAATGGGACTCAATGTTCCAGAGGAGGTTTGATTGAGGTAGATTCCAGAGCAACTATAACTTCTTTGTTCCTTGAATTTATGCTTCTCTAGTGCTTATCAAGATGGTACTAGCATCTTTGACTGGCATGACATATTGCTGATTTATATGGAGCTTTCAGTCTTTCCCTAGATCTTTTAGATACAAACTGCTGCCCAATCCATGTTTCTTTCATCATGAACTCGAAGAGCTGATTTTTTTTTTAATCCAAGTGCAAGGCTTTAACATGCTCTTGGACCTATTCAATTATGTTTCACTAGATTTAGCTCAGTGTTCTGACTGGTCAAGCTCTTTTTATTTGGATCTTTGCTCTGCCATCTAGTGTACTAGCTAGCTCTCCCCCATTATTATTATTGCTTTTGCTGAGGCAATTGAGGTTAAGTGACTTGGCCAGGGTCACACAGCTAGGGAATGTTAAGTGTCTGAGACTAGATTTGAACTCAGGTCCTCCTGACTTCAGGGCTGGTGTTCTATCCACTGCATCACCTAGCTGCCCCTCTCCTCCAAATAACATTGGTGAAAATGACTGACACTTTAGTTGGTTTGACTGGACCCTCACTGGTCACTCAAAACAAATTCATTGTGCTTCTCCAGGACATCTAGTGCTCTTTGTCTTAGATCAAATTCTCAAAAACAAACAAACCAAAAAATCCTAAGGGTCAGGACAGATTACTGGGCTCAGTCTTGAGGATATTAGATAAAAATCAATTTCTGCCTTCAGAGAACTTGCATTCTTCTGTAACATGTATACACAGAGAAAGAAATGCAAGATAATTTCAAAAAAGAAGGGGCAGTAACAACTGGGGGACCAGGAAAAGGTTGTCTTAGGAAGTGACAACAGAACTGAACCTTGAAGGAAGATGAGGATCCTAAGAGTCAGAGATGGAAGAGTGTATTCTAGTATTCTATGCCAATCTGCAGGATCCCAGACACTTTTGGGTGCCAAGTGTGCTGGCTCTGTGCTGAAGGACATAGTGCTTTGTCATGATATAAAAATCCCTTGGTCTCCAAAATGGCAATAAGGGGAGAGAGTTGCTGCAAAGATTGATTAGTGAACCAGGAAGGGTCACCTACACAGGAAACTTTAAAAGAAATGATTCTATTTACAATTTCCTCTCTTCTGAACTTCAACACCACGTTCCCAAGCAGGTACCTTTTTTACACCCCCTTTCAGCTTCTCTTGGTGTACTATTATCCCCCATTAGAATCCATAAAGGCAGGAACTATCTTTTTATTTGTATTTGCTTGTATTTCCGGTTTAGCATAGTGCCTGGCACATAATAGGCACTGCCCATTGCCTTTCTTTTCCCCAAATGTATGAGCTTTTTCCTTGGACTGCCCATGAGAGAGCAAAGAAGGAATTTCTTATTCCCTTCCCTTACCCTGGCAACTATGGCAGCTACTTGTAGTGGCAAGGAAATCATATGTCTCAGGCTAGCCTGAGCCTGGACCGTGGGCCCCAGACCTCCCTCTTCTGTTTTGTGTTTCTTTTCCTAACAAAAAATGATAAATATTAATTCTGAGATGGCAACCTTATGCATTTGAGAGTTTGGGAGTTCCTAGGGACCTTGGTGGGCACTGACTGACTCAGAGGAAACCAAAGAGCTGGTGTGTAATCCCCACATGCTACATCTTTTAGCACTGAGCTGGCTCACATTACCTCTTTCATTTTTTGAATAGTATTTTATTTTTCCAAATACATGTAAAGATAGTTTTCTTTTTTCTTTTTTTAAATAGTAGTCTTTTATTTTTCTTTCTTTTAAAAATAATAATAGTTTTTTATTTTTCAAAATACATGCAAAGATAATCTTCAACATTCACCCTTGCAAAACCTTGTGTGTGTGATTTTTCTCTATCCCTCTATCCTTCTCTTTCACTTGAACAGCAAGTAATCCAATATAGATTAAACATGCATAATTCTTCTAAACATATTTCCACCTTTATCATGCTGCACAAGAAAATTCAGGTGAAAAGGGGAAAAATGAAAAAGAAAAAAAATCAAGCAAACAAACAACAACAGAAAAGATGAAAATATATGCAGTGATCCATATTTAGTCTCCATATTTCTCTCTCTGGATACGGATGGCTCTTTCCATCACAAGTTTATTGGAATTGCTTTGAATCACTTAATTGTTGAGAAGAGCCAAGTCCATCATAGCTGATCTTGTTGCTGTGTGTATTACTCTCTTGGTTCTACTCACTTCATTCAGCATCAAGTCATGTAAGTCTTTTCAGGCTTTTCTGAAATAATTTCTTAAAGAATAATAATATTCCATTACATTCATATATTATAACTTATTCAGCCATTCTCCAACTGATGTTGATCCACTCAGTTTCCAATTCCTTGCCACCACAAAAAGAGCTGCCACAAACATTTTTGCACATGTGGGTCCTTTTTATTATGATCTCTTTGGGATACAGACCCAGTAGAGACACTGCTGGATTAAAGGGCATGCACAATTTAATAGCCTTCTCACAAAGCTTTCAAATTGCTCTCTAGAATGGTTCACAACTCCAGAACAAATGTATCAGTGTCCCAGCTTTCCCACATCCCCTCCAACATTTTTCATTATCTTTTTCTGTCACCTTAGCCAATCTGACAGGTGTATAGTGGTATCTCAAAATAATGTGTGAACACACATTGGGTCTTGAAAGTGACCCAAAGTTCTGCAGATGGGGAGTTTCCTTGTTTGTCCCTATTTCATAGCCATATGAAAACATAGAGATGAGATGGAATATCTAGTTCTGAGACCAGCTAGTATGCCTTTTTAGATGTAACATTCAGTGCCTGAAAAGGAATACTAGAAATAAATCTGGAAAACAAGTTGGAGCCAGTGTGGAGAGCTTAATGGTTGATGTTATAAGCCAGGATGCTAGTGGAACTAGGGAGTCTGAGTCATCCCTTATACTTCTATACCTTAGCTGGATTGTTTTGAGCCAAGAAGCAGTGGAGAAGATATGGATTGCCTGTAGTATGGAGGACCTAGTTAAGATTGAATAATATATGTGTAGCGGTCTCTGTTTAAGGTTGTATGACTTCCTCTAACAACATTGTGCGGTACATCAGTAGAGGCAGAGTATGAATAGAGCAAACATCTATTAAGTGTTTTTTATATGCTAAGAACTAGAGAAACAAAAAGAAAATTGAGTCCTTCTTCTCACATGTGCAAGATTGTTTATTGGCAGAACAGCTGTCAAGGGCAAGATCTAGAGGGGCAGCAGCAGATCTCATGGCAAGATCTGGTGGTTTCTAGGGAGAAGGCAGTTAGTGGGGACAGTCCAGGGTTGGAGTTTCTGAAAACATGAGCAGCGATAAGGCAAGGAGACAAGAGATTCAAAGTCAGAGGAAATGAAATTAGATTTAGAATGACCTCATTGCTATTTTTCACACATGAAATTCCATTTCCCAACTCTGAGAATTTTTCCTGGTTGTCCCCCATGTCTGGAACTCTTTATCCTCATCTCTACCCTCTGGCTTCCCTGGATTTCTTCAAACCTCAGCTAAAGTCCCAGTTATGCAAGAAAGCTTTCTTGTTTTTCTTTAATCTTAGTGCTTCCTCTCTGAGACTGTCCTCCAATTTAACCTTTTATAGATCTTGTTTATACATTGTTAATTGTTTGATGTTGTCTCTCCTATTAAACTGGAAATTCTTGAGAGCAGGAATACTTCATCTTTCTTTGTATCTCCATTGCTTAGCAGAATGGCTGCTACATAGTAGTTATTTAATAACTGCTTGTTCTCTTGATTTGACTTGCAAGCTCTCTAATACCTATGGCGTCCTTAGCCTGGGTTCTTTATTAGATTTGAGTCATTTTTGGTATGGGTCCCTTCCTGCCTGTGGTGCCCTAAGGCTTAGGATCTGTTATGATTCAGAGATCCTATGACAGCTATGATTATTGGATCTCTGGGATTTGAACTGAAATCACTTCAGCCTTATATGGTGGGGCATTAGACATAGCCAGAAGACAATATGCATGTGGACTGCATTGGCAGAGTTGGGAATCAAAACCAGGTGACCGCTCTTCTGTATTTGTGTTATACCCATTAAACAAGTGGTGTATAAAGATTCAAAATATTGCTTAAGCCAGCATAATTTTCTTTTGTTATTGCAGAGTTTGAATAAGTGAAATGTTGGAGATGATAGAATCTAATTGATAATTTCCTTACTATTTAACTTATAGATAATCTCTCTTTTTAAAGTGTGTATTATAATAGTGATGATGCAAGAGAAAAAGCCTGAATGCAAATGTGGTATAAAATTATATTCTTTGTTAAAAGAACAAGTTAAAACAAGCTGATCTGTAAGCAATTATTATCTTCATCAAAATTCCTCCCTCTTATGTTTTGGTTTCATTGACCCAGCACGTATGCTTTTGGTTAATTAAGAAAAAAAGCTTTCTCAAACAATTGGACAAATTTAAAACACATATTAAATATTTGTGCTTATATCTTAATGCAGCATCAGCTCAATAGGAAAAAGAAAATAAAAGAAAAGCTTGGCAAGAAAAGAAGGGATCTCAGAAAACAAAACAAAACAAAATTTAATGCCCTGAATATAAATATAAATTCTTTATACATGATGATAGTACCATCTGTATTGGTCATTTTCATTATGAAGAACAACTTTCTTTGCTTTTTCCTTACCTTTAAACACTTGGTTGGTATTTGCCATGCTTATTGAGTGCCAAAAAAGGAATTTTTATATGGGGGATAAATTTCAAAAGACAGCCTGTATTGCCTTTGTGTGTGTGTACATGTATTATTTAAAATTGAAAAATGTATGTTCAGCATAATAAACTGTTTAGATGCTTTATTTGGTAATCAAATGATTCAAGGCTAAATTAGATTTTAAAATTCCAGGTTTGCACATGTGCAAGTCATTGTGAAGAATATGTGTTGGACAAGGTTGAGGAAGTTTGAACAATAATAAATCCAATTCAAATCTTTCATATTGCACAGGTGTGTTAGGTGCTTTCTACTCTTCCCCCCCCATATATTAAGCATACTGTTATATTCCACAATTATTTTTTGATTTCTACATAGTAAAATAATTATAGCTTGAAATTTTGGAAGATACTTGTGATTATATATATATATACTTTGTTGACCAGAGCAGATAGAACACTTCTCCATGCCTTTCTATCTTGTGCATTTTCCATCCATGTCTTTCTATATATCTTCCAAAGATTTATCCAATGAACTGGGATTGGTGGTGGTGGTGGTGGGGATTTTCCTCCATTAATATTTGTATAGTTTTTAAAGTGTTAAAAATCCTTGTGTCACTTTCATTCTGACAATTTTATTAGTTTTTTTTTAAATCATTTGTCCTCTTTTAAGATGCTCTAATGAAGTTTTCATCCAATGTGAAAATTAAATTCTTTTGAAAGCAAGAAAATTCAAATGATAGTTTCCATGATAACCATCATTACAGTTACATTGGAATACATCTGAAAAGTATGATTGTTACTAGAAACATAGAAGAGTTCTCATTTGAAAATAAAAAAAAATCATAAAAGGAAAAACCATGATGTGCACTACAACTTGACTTTCTTGAATCTATGAATACTTTTATCTTTAAACCCAATCAATCTAAAGTTATCTGATAAGTTCCCAGGAAGAAGGAATCTAGGACCTTCAGAGATTGTCAGTTTTTGGGAGGAGTTTATTGTGCCATTAGACTGAGGGCTGGTTTATTTCTTTAACTCTTTCTTCCCTCCTCACTGTGTAAATTAACTAAAATGAAATTGTGACTTTGAGAGTCTTTTTTAATGTTAATATAATTCTAGAAACAAAAAAACCACTGGAAGTATAAAATGTTTTGTAAAATAATTTTTGAAGCTAATTTTCTTAACAAAAACTCTGTTGAATATACTCAAGTACCTCACATAAAAATTTTTTGACCAACTTGGTTTTTCTGGAGTTTTGCCAAAGGACAACCCTGTGCTGATGTGACTCTTTTCTTTTTATTTAATTAAAGTTTTTTATTTGCAAAACATATGCGTGGGTAAGTTTTCAACATTGACCCTTGCAAAACTTTCTGTTACAAATTTTTCCCTCCTTCCCCTCACCCCCTCCCCTAGATGGCAGGAAGTCTAATACATGTTAATTATTTTAAAATACTTGACCAGTAGAATATGTGTATACATATTTATACAATTATCTTGCTGTACAAGAAAAATCATATCTATAAGAAAAAAACCTTGAGAAGGAAAACATAATGCAAGCAAACAGCTGATGTGACTCGATCAATTGAGATGTGACTCTTGATCAACTGAGAGAATGCTGAGCATCATATGGAATTACTTGTGTGAGGGATTTACATTTTTGAAAATATTAGGAAGAGGCTTCTGAGACACACATGGAATAAGTAGTCCCAGGGAGGCAACTGAGAGGAAGAGATTTTTGAATGGTGGAACCCTTCAAGCTATGAACATGTGTATTCTTTCAGGTCTAGGGCTTACAATTCTAGAAACTGCTAAGAATGAACCTCTTCTGGGTAAGATGGTTTTCTCACTTTTTGAAATGAGATATATCTCACTTCCGGCTGCATTCTTTTATGTAATCTAATCTTTAGAGCATCCATGATTTTTGTTTGCTATTTTGCTTGGATAAAAACTTGGATTTGTTGTAATATTTACTATTTGTAATGGCTTCTTGTAGAAATAGTATTTGGTGGGAAGATAGTAATCTTGGGATCTACCTCCCCCCATTAAGAGTGCCCATCAATTGGGGAATGGCTGAATAAGTTATGAGATATGATTATTATGGAATACTATTGTGCTATTAAAATGATGAGCAGGATGTTTTCCGAAAAACCTGGAAAGACTTTCATGAACTGATGCAAATTGAAGTTAGCTGAATCAGAACACTATACATAATAACAGCAATATTGTACAATGATCAACTGTGAATGACAACTATTCTCAGCAATATAATAATCTAAGATAATTCTGAAGGATTTATGAAAAACAGTATCCACCTTCAGGAAAAGAATCTGAATACAGATCAAAGCATACTTTAAAAAAAAACTTTATTTTTCTTAGTTTTTTATTTTCTTTTATAATATGACTAATACATAATACATATGCAATTATTCAAAACTTATTTATATATTAGTCATTATATAAATAAGTTTTGAATAATTGCATATGTGTAATCTATATCAAAGTTCTTGCTTTCTCAGTGAGGGGAAAGGAATGAGAGGGAGGGAAAGAATTTGAAACTCAATCTTTTTTAAAAATGTAAAACATTGTTTTTACATGTTATTGGAAAAAAATAAATATTGAGTGATTGTGGAAGCAATTTTTGTTCTGAATCCTGAAACATTGATTACCATATTAGCCATGTCTGAAAAAAAATAAGAAAAAAAGAGAAGAAAATATGCTTTCATTTGCACTATGAATCCATCAGTTCTCTCTCTGGAGATAGAAATACCATGTTCTATCATGAGTACTTACTAAGATAAGATAAAATATTATTTTCTGTAAGAAGTGATAAAAGAGATGGTTGGTTTCAGAATAACCTGGAAGATTTTTATGTGAAGTGAGCAGATTCTGAAGAACAATTCATAATATAATAGCAAAGATAACCACCTTTGAAACACTTAGTAAGGACTCATTTTTCAAAACTATCCATACTTGTAATAGATCTTGTTTTTCTTACTTTTCCTAGGGGAGAGAAAGGAGGGAGATAACTTAAAACTTAAAAATAAAATTGAATTGAAAAATAAAGATAAACAAGAAGACATTAATTTCTACCAATTCCCTTCTCCCACAAAAAAGTAAGGGGTATTTAATAAGGTTGAACATTGGAATAGAACAGCTCCCTCTTCACCCCATAGTCAGTGACACCCTCTCTTAAGTACATATAGAGTCCAGAGGAAAATGAGCTCAAGATTGGAAAGCGCATGTGGTAAATGCATCCCTCATGGTTTCTGGAATCCCTTTTCTCCAAGCCCCTTTTCCTACCTTTTGTGGGCTGCTCATGAAATTCCCTTTTGGCATGGTATAACTTTTCTATGGGCTACTTATAGAGACCCAAAGCTTCTTTTCCTCCATGTTTCTAAATTATTCTTAGCTCCCAATATAGATACCCCAACATTGCAGGAATAGTCAGAACTAGTTTGCAGATTGGACTTCCAAATTCATTAGGCCTACCAAATTCTCAAGGTCTTCCTGTAGTAAGAGGTTAGTGGAAGGCTCCCTCTTCCCAGGCATTTTTTTTCCACCAGGGCTTTACTACCAACCTGCACCCTCAAAATCTCAATTCCAATCTAACTTTATACAAATATCACAGGGCATGACCAAATCCCTCATACAATCTAAACAGATTTCTGATCCCACCCAGTTGAAATGATTTTGATTAATTTATTGATTCTTTGAAAATGCCCATGTCCATCTAGGCAATAACCTTAACAATTTAGTGTTTGATAAACCCAAAGACCCCAGCTTTTGGGATAAGTACTCACTATTTGGCAAAAACTGCTGGGAAAATTGGAAACTAGTGTGGAAGAAATTAGGGCTTGACCCATACCTAAC
>JAJPUD010032015.1:0-12180 GCA_023553655.1 Myrmecobius fasciatus | reverse complement strand
ATGGACAGAAAGAGAAAGAGACAGACAGACAGAAAGAGAGAGAGAGATGACAGACAGATAAATGAAAGAAAAAAGAGACAGGGAGAGAGAGACACAGACAGACAGAGACAGAGACAGAGAGACACAGAGAAAGAGAGAGAGAGAAAGAGAGGGAGAGAGACAGAGAGAGAAATAGAGAGACAGAGACAGAGACAGAGAGAGAAAGAGAGAGACAGGGAGAGAGTTTGGAAAGAGTCCCATGGCCCAGTCCAGCAGCCCAGCCCTGTGGGTTCCCACCAGACTGCCTCTGCCCCTGGGGAGGGCAGGAAGGTATCCTGGGCACGGGTTGCTGGCGCTAGCGTGCTGTGAGAGCCCTGAGCCCACTGTGAGGCTGTGCCCACCTCAGACCAGAAGCGGGGTTCCAAGGCAAACAGCCCGCCTCCCAGGCGAGCAGAAGGTCCACGAGGGAATGGCCACGTGGGTAGGGGAGCATGGGGGATGCTGGGGAGGAGCAGGTCGCTCACGCTGAAGCTGCCAGGGAATCCTCCCCCTCCAGCAGCCCTAGCTGAGCCCCGACAGGCCCTCCTGTGCCCCAGCAGCAAGACCCCCCCCTGCATGCAGATCACCGCCACTGGGATTCCCGGCAAAGGCCGCCACACTCACCTCCCTCCTCAGCTCCAGCACCTTCCGGGCTCCCTGTGGTCCTCCAGGCTGAGCCCAGGACCCCAGCCGCAGTCGGAGCTCCTGTTCCCACTGCCCAAGCCCCTTCCCTCCCGTCCCTCTGCCCGGCTCCGGCACCTTATGCCCTCACACAGGTGGCTCCTGGGTACCAAAGGAAGGGAAGTGTGTGTGGGAGCAAGGACAGGGCCAGGGGCTCTCCGAGGCAGGGGTCCAGGGGCGGTGCGCCCCATCATTGCTCAGTACAAGGGGGAAGAGCTGCAGTGGGGCACTGCAGAGGTGGACGCTTGGCAGCAGATGGGGGCTGTGGGTCAGGACAGACGGAGGAGCCGAGCTGGCTGGGGGGTGCCCTCAGCAGACGGGATGGTGCCAGGGTGGGCAAAGCCTGCATGTGAAGGGTTAGCGATGGCTGCGGGCCACCCGGTTTGACGTGTTTGCCAGGTGCCCGGAGATTCCAGGCCGGAAATGAGGAGAAAGGCCCGCCGCAGGGGCCCCTGGAGCTGCACCCTGGGCTGGCGGGTGATGGGGATGTGAGAGGGCCAGAAAGGGGGATGAGAGGCAGCTCCGGGGGGGCGAGGGGGCGGGGGCAGTCTGGGGCTGTTTGGGGGTCCCGCTCTGGAAGGGCTCCTGGGTCTTGGGGTGCCCTGTGCCCACATCGCTCCCATGGTCACGTGCTCTCGGCTTTCTCTCTCCCTCGCCCCCCTTGACCTGGGAGGGGTCCCGAGCTCATGGAGGCTCATGGAGGCTGGCCTCCCTCTGAGCGAGAATCCCCTCCAGGAGCTACGGCCCCTGCGCTTCTGGGCTCCGGGTGAGGGGCAAGCCCCCTTCTCCACGCCGGGACGCCCAACGTTAAGAGGCCGGTCTCTCCCTGGAGCCCCCCCCCCATTCCCCGTTTTGAAATCTGGCTGAGGTCAGCGGGACAGACGCCATCCCCTTGGCTGCCCCCCCCCCCCCGCCCCGGCCTTCTCCTCCCGAGCTCGCACAGTCCTTGTATGGCCTGGACCGGAGGCCTTCGCCCAGCTGGGACACATGGAAGGCAGCCAGCGACTGAGTCGGGCCCGGAGCGCGGGGGATGGCCAGGATGGTGCCAGGGACAGAAACAGAGCAGGCAAAGGGAGGGGGCGGCCCGGGGCGGCCAGAACGCGGCCTCCCTGCCTCCAATCGGGCGTCGGGTAGGAGGGTGGGGCTCTGCCACGGGCAGCACCTCTGCCGCTGTGGGAATACTCGGAGGGGAGGGGAGGCCGGCCGGCCTGGCAGCCCCTAGGCCTGAGCCCAGTTAAATTTAGCCTGCCCGTGCTCCCGGGCCGCCCGTTGGCAGGCTCTCCCAGCCCTTCCCTAAAAGGGCCTCTCAGCTCCAGGTTGGCCATCCTTCCCCAGGCCCTTGGGCGGCTCTGGACCTGAAGGCTATTTGCCCCTCGGGCCGGACCCAGACCCCAGGGAGGGGGCAGAGCCAGCAGGGCTTGCCTCAGTTATTTGGGGGGGCCGTCTTGCAGTCTGGGACCCAGTGGGCCTGGTCTGGCCTCAGGATGGGTCCCGGAGCAGGGGGGGCAGATGCACAAGCAGGTTGAGGACCCCCTTCAGGGAGCCCCCAAGAGCCTGAGCGGTGACCTCCCCTCCCTGGGAGTCTCCAAGCTGAGCTGGAGAGGATCCTTCCTCAGGCCTGGCTCTGGGGACCCCGCCAGCCCTGGGACTGGCACCGGGGGGTTCCTTGGACATCAAGGAAACAGATTTCTCAGGGAGGGAAGTGTCAGAGCCGGGGTGCGGGCCAGGCGGGCCAGGGGACCTCCCTCGGCTGCTTGGTGGGGTCTCCTCCACAGCAAGGGCGTCCGTGGCTTCAAGGGAAATTATTCTGATTCTGAAGCCGCCTCCCTCCTTTTGGGGGGGCCTTCTCCGGGAGAGGCTCTCCCTTGCTTTCTCTTTGGGGGGGGTTGAATGCCAGCCTTGGGGCTTGCCCCCTCTGAGATCTTGGGCCGGCCTCTGGCTAGCTCTCAGAGCCTCCCGGAATAAAGTTCGCCACGAGATTTGGGGGTTTTCTAAAGGCCTCTCTTGCCAGGACCCCCATGCCAAGTCCTGGGGTCACAGAGGGATGTGGGGGGAGCAGGACAGTAGGGCAGGCAGGACCCCCCCAGACCACTCTGGGCTCCCCCTAGCACCCCCGGACCACAGCCAGGGCATCTGGCCTCCAGGTCCTGGGAGAGTTCTAGGCCCAAACGTGGCTGACCCTGGGGTCCCCTCCCTGCCACCTGGCTTCATGCTCACTCAGAGAACGGGGGCATGGGAAGCAACCAGGACCCCCCAGCAGCACAGGGGGACGTCCCCACGGGCGAAGGATGCCTCCGGCGGGCTGGGGATGCAGCCAGAGAGGCCGGCCGAGGCCGAAAGCGGGAGTCGGTCTGCCTGTCGTCCTGGAGACTGGGGCTGGGCCACCGCGACTCCTTGGGAAGGCGGGGACGCTCCCAGGGGGGCCAGCCACCAAGGTAAGGGCGTAAGGGAGAGCCCCACCTGGCTATGACCTCCAGGCTAGACCCGAAGGGGGGACCAGAGATGGGCACCAGGCTGATGCCCGAGGGGCTCGTGCCCGCCCATGCCAGGGGAGGGAAGGCCAGACCACCAGTGGAGGAGCTGGTCAGTCATGGTGCCAGGATTTGAACCCAGGACTGCCCACGAGCCCTCTGGCTAGCCTTGTGTGGGTCCTTTGGCGTCAGATCAGGGCTCCGGAAGCCTCCCGACTTCCTCCTGTGCTGGCTCCTGTCGGCGGGGGGCTGCGGGGGCAGCAGCTCCCAGAAGGGGCCGGGGGGGGGGGGGCCCTGCCAGACCGGGCCGATGACGGCTGGAGGCCCCAGGCTCCTGGGCCTGCCCCCAGATGTCCCCGTTCTCGGGCCACACTTATCTGGCGTCTCACAGCCCGGGCTTCCTTCCTGAGCGGGAGCAGGCCGCGCCAGCTGCCTCAGCAGGGCCTGGGTGGCCCCAGGAGGGCCGGGCCCCCCGCCACCCAGCCCCACTGGCTCCACCCCCCGTGCCTATAGATGGAAACTTATTTGTCCGATAAACTAACCAACGCACAGACTGTCCGCATCTGCCCTCAGTCCTGGTCTGAGCAAGGAGGGGACACAGCTGGCAGAGGGCCCCCCCCGGCTCCTTTGGACCAGATCCCAGCAGGTCAGCCCCCGCCCAGGTCAGCATTGGACCGGATCCCAACAGAACAGCCCCCCCCCCCCAGGTCAGCATGCAGGGCCGGATCAGGACCAAGCTGTCGGCCTTCTTCTTCGAATATGACACCCCCCGCATGGTGCTGGTGCGGAACAAGAAAGTGGGGGTCATCTTCCGCCTCATCCAGCTGGTGGTCCTCAGCTACGTCATAGGGTAAGAGCCGGCCCGAGCCCCCCCTCACCTCCGCCTTCTCCAAGGAAGGGGAGGACCCGACCTCCCTCTGCTGCCCCTGGCAGCGGCCCCCCCAGAGCATGCTGGGATCCCAGAGACCCCAGGATGGCGGAGCCGGCCGGGGCCGGGCCTGGCTTGCCGGGTCTCTCGTGGGCCGAGCCGGGAAGGCTGGCGTCCGTGGGGCTTCCTTCCCTCCTCAGACCCTGCCAGCCAAGGCGGGTAGAATCCCGGGCGTAAAATATTGCCCCTGGGCCCAGAGACTCAGGGGGTCTCTGCCAGTCCAGGACTGGCTCTTGACTGGTCCCGAGCCCAGGGGCAGGAGAACGGGCCTGGGGCTGTGTCCGGCCTAGCCCAGAGCTTCCGGGGGGGGTGTACTGGGGGGTGCATGTATTGGGGTGCTCACTATGGGGAGCTAGGCTGTGTGTGAGCGTGTGGAGATAGAGGGGCACATGTCTGTGAATGTGAGGGGCTGGGGGGGGGCTCTGTGTGTGGGGGGGTGCCCAGGGGAGGTGAGTATATCCATGAAGGGGTAAGTGTGCTCACAGGGTATGAGTGTGAATCCCCGTGTGGGTGCCCACGGGGGTGTGAGGGTGACACTTGTCCCTTCGGGGCTGGACTTCTCTCAGTGGGAGGAAAAGGCCCGGCCATGGTGACCTAAGGCTGGGAGCCCGGGGCCTGGGTCCCCGTATGGATTCCATCAGGGACTTCCTGCAGCATCGCGGGCATGTGGGGACCTCGCTGTGCCTCAGTTTCCTCATATGTCAGGAGAGGCTGATAACCAAATCCTCAGGGAGAAACACTTGCCAAGTAGCATTCAGGCAAGGCTGTTCGAGGAGCCCGGGCACAAGGGCACAGGAGTTTCGGACCCAGGGCTGTCAGCCCCGTGGCAGCAGGAGACAAAGCAAAACGATGGGAGGGGCGGGGGGGGGGACAGCCATCGCGTCCCCTGCCCCCCCCCAGCCGGCGGCCTTTGGTCCTTGGGCACCGTCTCTCCCCCTCCTTCCTCCGCCAGGACTGAAGGCCATCGGCCACTGGGGCAGGCAGCAGCGCGACCCCAGGGAGGGGGCCCGGGGTCTCCCTCCCGGCCGCTGCCCCCTTCCTGCCTGGCCCCAGCTCCTCAGGAGGAGGCTGGCGGTGGGAGATGGGGGAGCCCCAGGTCCTGGGGGGCCGGGACTTGCACTCGCCTCCGGAGAAACAAGACCGGAGAGCCCAAGCACCCCCAGCCAAGTCACAGAGAAGGGCGGGGTGGGGAGCCTTGGGGACCGCTTCCCGACCCCCACTGTCCCGCGGAGGAAGGCGAGACCCAGAGACGGGAGCGCCAGCCCAGGTCGGGGCTCCAGGTCCCCCCTCCAACGGCCGCCCCCTCCCCTCCTCCGCTCAGGCTCTCACGTGGCCTCAGGCGGCACCGGCTCCTGGACCCCCACTGTGCCCCCACGAGGATTACCTCCCCCCGGACTTCCCTCAGTGTCCAGCTCACATCCCGCCTCCTCCAGGAAGCCTTCCCAGGCCCTCAAACCCTGCTAGTCTCTACCCTGAGCTTCCCCAGAACTGACTCAGGAAGCAGGTGCCCTGTGCCCGAAGGGTGCAGGGAGCACTCCGCCTGGGTCCCCTCATCACCCACCAGCTCGGGACTTTAGGAGTCATGCCATCTGCTTCAGGCCGGTATGCTTCTAACCCCGAGGGGGATGGACCGAAGGCGTCTGATCACTTCGAACCCCCCCCCCCCCAGTGTCCTCCCCTCAGCCACTGCAGCGATTTTCCTTTCCTGCCCCCCCCCCATTCAGGAGACAACAAAATCCCATATCAAATTCTCTGACTTTTAGACCGGTCCCATGCCCTCTGATTCCCTTTCAGTGATCCCCGGAGATCCAGCAGGGCTAGCTTTTCTAAAATTCTACTCAGATCCTTCACAGCATCGGCCTTTCCTTTTTTGTTAGTTTTGTCTAGGTCCGAAAGGGATATTAAGGTCCCCAATTTTATTGGGATTTTTGCTGCCTGTTTCTCCCCATAATTTGATTCTTTTAAATATTTAAATGCAGTGCTGTTTGGCAAATATGTATGTATACATATATACATACACACATCACATACACACATAACATACACATACACACAACATACACATACACACATAACATACATATACACACATACAGCAGATGTCTCCAGCCTTAAATTTTAACTTCGCGTCACTCTTGGTGTAAGGTGTGCTTCTTGTTGGAGTCTGTTCTCCAATCCATTCTGCTCTCCTCCTGTATTTTGTAGGTGAATTTATCCTACTGACATTCGTTATTATGATTATTACTCATATTTTCCTTCCTTCAGAACCTCTTATAATTTTTCTTTTCTTTGTCCCCAATCTATCCTTTACAAAGAAAAGAAAAGGAATAAGGTCTACACGAAGAGTCTGGATTGGATGGATCCACTGCTCTTTCCCTCCTCTCTTCATCCAGCCCAGACCCTGATCACTGCTCCATATACTTTCTTTCTTTCCTATGAATCCTCCTTTCATGATCCTCTTTCTAAAGCTGATATTTACTTTGTTTGAAACCATTACTTCCCCAGTTCTACCCTTCTTAAACACTCTCTTCTCTTTCCCTCCCCTTGTGTTTCCCTAGTGAATTTAATTTATCTCTACGCCAGACTTTGTCTATACAGTCAACACTCCTTTCCTGGTTCAAAGAAGAATAAAGTTTATGAGATGTTTCCTCTTCCCCCAGCTTCCTTCATATTTTTATCCTGTCTAGTATATCTCAATTATGAGAAAGAGCTCTTCCTTCTTTTTCCTAATTTCTTCTCAGTATTTCTTTCCCCCTCCCTTTTTATTTCTCTCTTCAAAGCAAACAAAATGGGGCGAAACTAGGCCTAGGTCTTTTTCTAACTCTGAGACAGTGGAATTCTGAAGGGACACTTTTTCTTCTTCTATTAAAATGTAAACCTTTGGGGGGTAGCTAGGTGGCTCAGTGGATAGAGCACCAGCCCTGAAATTAGGAGGACCTGAGTTCAAATCCGACTTCAGACACTTAATACTTCCCAGCTGTGTGACCCTGGGCAAGTCACTTAACCCCAATTGCCTCAGCCTAAAAAAAATGTAAATTTTTGGTCATCATTTGGGTGTTTTTAATATATTTTCTTTTCTCTTTTCTCCTATGTTTACATTTCAGAGAGCCTGCCCAGTTCTAACCTTTTCATCTGTAGTCCTCAAAAGTTCTCTACTATAATAAAAATCACTCCCAACTTGCCCCCACATAGGATTATAATTCAGTTTTATGGGATAAATTATTCTTGATTACAAGTCTTCTTCCCTTTTTCTTTTGGAATATCATATTCCAAAATTTCTTCTCCCTTAAGATGCAACACAGTCTTGTGTGATCCTGATTCTGGTTCTTTATGTTCTTCAATTCTTTTTTTCTGAATCCTTGCACTATATCTTTTTTTTGTCCTCTGGATTTTGGCTATGATGTTTCTGAGGATTTTCATTTTCATGCTCCTTATAAGAGATAATTTGTAGATTTTTTTCTATTTTCAGTTTGCCCTCTAATTCTAGAAGATAGGACAGTTTTCTTTTATGATTTCTTGCAGTGTGGTGTCTAGATTTTTTTTTATTTTGTAATGGTTTTTAGGAATTCTGATGATTCTTAAAATTTCTCTCCTAAGCTTGTTTTCCACATCAGTTGTGTACCCATACTCATGCTTCTAACATTCCAGTCATTCAACTTTATTCTACTATTTCTTGTCTTGTTGAATCATCAAGTTATTTATTTCATTCTATTTTCAGTTCACTACTTGGGTCAAGTTTTCCATCTTCTGTTCTAAGCTATTTATTTTCCTCCCAATTTTTTTCCTCAAGAGCTCTAATTTAATTTTTTGCCTTATTTCTCCTATCCTTTCTTGGAGTCCTTGTGTCTAAGCCATTCTCTCCTCTCCCCCCCCACCTCCTCTCTTTCTCTCTCTTTCCCTCCTTCCCTCCCTCACCATGTATGTGTGCACATGTGCCCAACTTGTACTTGTTTTAGAACTGTATTATTTATTTTATTATTTTTTTTCCTGAGGCAATTGGGATTAAGTGCCTTGCTCAGGGTCACACAGTTAGGAAGTGTTACGTGTCTGAGGACAGATTTGAACTCAGGTCCTCCTAACTTCAGGGCTGGTGCTCTATCCACTGTGCCACCTAGCTGCCCATAGAGCTGTATTTTTTGATGTTGCCTTTGAGATTTCTCTTAACCCATCACATTTCTTCATTGTGTTCAGGGTTTTCTTCCGTGTACACAAATCTCTAGTCTGAATTCCTAGATTGGGACCTTGTGTCAGGACCACACTGTAAGAGGGGCTTTCATACTCTTCCTGGTACTGTCTTCTCCATGTGTCAGATGCCCCAGTTTTGCCCTGCCTGTTTCTATAATCCCTTGCTTCTACCTCTGCCTAGGGATGGCCCAATATGGGTCCTGTCTTCAGCTTTATCTCTACTTCCTTCTCCTTACACAGTCATCAGCCACAAGTTGGCTTTGTTCCCTGCTGAAACCGTAGCCAGACCTTGGTCTCGGATTTCTTGGAGGGCCCCAATTTTTAAAAACATTTTTATTTAAAGTTCTTGAGTGCCAAATTCTATCCCTCCATCTCCTCCTCCTTCCCTAAGATGGTAAGCAATCAGATATAGGTTATACATGTACAAGGAGGGCCCCGATATTGCATATATAGCCTGGCCCCTATCTCCCTGTATAGTACCTGACTGGGGATGGCTTTGACTCTGGCCAGTCTGATATCCTATTGGCTTCAGGCTTAACTTACTTGAAATCAAGTTGATTTTAGATGCTTAGAAATCCTTACTCAGAGTAAGTTCAGATACAGTGACTGAAAAAATAACAATATGCTGAGGCTTAAACAAAGAAACAAAACATCCCAGACTTAAATATTAAAAACTACAGAGACAAGGCAAGTCATTGACAATAACTTTGGTGGCTAAATGAAAGATGAATTGGAGTGGGGAGAGACTGGAGGCAGGCAGATGCTTTGAAAGTTTATTGCCAGTCATGAGATGATAAGAGTCTGTACCAGGGTGGTGATAGTGTCAGAGAAGAGATTGTGACATATTGGGAAGATGCTGAAGAGGTCAAACTGACCAGGGATGCTGCAGAAGTCAAATAGAGGAGAGAAGCTGCAGAGATGAAACTGACCAGAGATTCAGCACAGATGAAACTGACCAGAGATTCAGCACAGATGAAACTGACCAGAGATGCAGCACAGATGAAACTGACCAGGAATGCTGCAGATTGAAATTGACTACAGATGCTGCAGAGGTCAAATAGAGGAGAGAAGCTGCAGAGATGAAACTGACCAGAAACGCTGCAGAGACAAAACTGACCAGAGATTCACCAGAGATGAAACTGACCAGAGATGCAGCACAGATGAAACTGACCAGGAATGTTGCAGAGATGAAACTGACCAGGAATGCTGCAGACTGAAATTGACTACAGATGCTGCAGAGGTGAAATAGAGAAGAGAAGCTGCAGAAGTGGAACTGATCAGAGATGCAGCAGAGGTGAAACTGATCAGGGATGCTGCAGAGGTGAAACTGACTAAAGCAGCGCAGAGGTAAAATAGAGGAGAGATGCTGCAGAGGTGAAACTGACCAAAGATGCAGCAGAGGTGAAAGTGATCAGGAATGCTGCAGAGGTGAAACAGAGGAGAGAAGCTGCAGAGACAAAATAGAGATGTTTCAGAGATGAAATAGAGAACAGAAACTACAGGGGTAAAACGGAAGAGAGAAGCTGCAGAGGTAAAATAGACGCCATATTGGTTCTGGGGAGTGAGAGAAAGTGAGGAGTCTAGGAGGACTCCTGGGTTGTGGGAGCTTGAGGATCTGGGAAGAAGGTGTTGTCTGCTACAATAATATGGAAGGTAGGAGTGGAAAGAGGGCTCAAAGGGTAAGACGATGAGTTTTGTTGTTGAGATTAAGATGTTAACTGGATGTCCAGCTCAAGATATCTGAAAGGGTAGACGTGAGAATGGCAGTAGCAGAGGTGTTAGGGAGCAAGATAGGTAGATTTGAGAAATGTCAGCATAGAGATGTCATTGAATCCAGGGGAACTGATGAGCTCACCCAGTGAAGGCCTTTAGAGGGAGAAGAGAAGGCTCAAAATAGGATCCTGAGGGATCCATGGTTAGAAGGCATGGTCTGGAGAAGCTCGAGCAAAGGAGACAGACAAAGAGCAGTCAGAGAGGGAGGAGAACAGGACAGAGGGGAGACATGCAGACTGCCCATAGAATGTGCTCAATACAAGCCGGTTGGGTTAAACTGAAAGCCTGGATAACTGGTAGGAAGTTGGTAATGTTGGAGATAATTAGTCCCTGGGCTCCCCTGGTGCTCAGTCTTCTACAGTTCCATACCTCCACTCTCCATCCTGTTTTCTTTCTTCAAGTTTGATTTTGGGAGAAGCCCCAGATCTTCCTCAACTGAGAAGTCCAGACTCAGATAGCCCCAGATGATTGGAGGCTTGGAGGGATAATAGTAAGATAATAATAAGAGCACTCTTTCATAAGTTACCACAGCAGCCCTGGGAGGTAGGTACTATTACTATCGCCATTTTGCAGATGAAGAAACAGAGGGAGGCAGACATTAAATGACTGCCCAAGGTCACAAGCCTAGTGACTGAGGCAGGATTTGAATTCAATTCCTTCTAACTCCAAAGCAAATATTCTAAAATTTATTAAACATCTACTATGTACCAAGCCCTGTTAAGTGCAAATATTGTCTCATTTGGTCCTCACCAAAAAAAAAAAAAACAAAAAACATGAGAGGTGATTTATATATAAAGAGTGACATTATAAGCAAATTAGAGGAACATAAGATAGTTTACTTCTCAGATCTGTGGTGAAGGAAGGAATTTGTGTCCAAAGAATTGGAACTCTTAAGTGAACACCAAATAGATAATTTTGACTATATTAAATTAAAAAGTTTTTGTATAAACAAAACTAATGCAGACAAGATCAGAAGGGAAGCAATAAACTGGGAAAGCATGTTTACAGCCAAAGGTTCTGAGAAAGGCCTCATTTCTAAAATAAAGAGAGAATTGACTCAAATATATAAGAATTCAAGCCATTCTCCAGTCGGTAAATGGTCAAAGGATATGAACAGACAATTTTCAGATGAAAAAATTAAAACTATTTCTAGTCATATAAAAAGATGCTCCAAATCACTATTGATCAGAGAAATGCAAATTAAGACAACCCTGAGGTACCACTACACACCTGTCAGATTGGCTAAAATGACAGGAAAAGATAATGATGAATGTTGGAGGGGATGTGGGAAAACTGGGACACTGATACATTGTTGGTGGAACTGTGAATGGATCCAACCATTCTGGAGAGCAATTTGGAGCTATGCTCAAAAAGTTATCAAACTGTGCATACCCTTTGACCCAGTAGTGTTTCTATTGGGCCTATATACCAGAGAGATCTTAGAGGAGGGAAAGGGACCCACATGTACAAGAATGTTTGTGGCAGCTCTTTTTGTAGTGGCTGGAAACTGGAAACTGAATGGATGCCCATCCATTGGAGAACGGCTAAATAAATGATGGTATATGAATGTTATGGAATATGATTGCTCTGTAAGAAACGACCAGCAGGACGATTTCAGAGAGGCCTGGAGAGACTTGCATGAACTGATGCTGAGTGAAACAAGCAGAACCAGGAGATCATCATACACAGCAACAATCATATTACATGATGATCAATTCTGATGGACATGGCTCTCTGCAACAAAGAATTGTCTCAAACCAGTACCAATTGTTCAGTGAAGAAAGCCATATACATCCAGAGAGAGGGAAATGGAATATGGACCACAATGTAACATTTTCATGCTCTCTATTGATGTTTACTTGCATTGTGTTTCTCTGATTTTCTTTTTTTCCTTGTAGATAGGATTTTTCTTGCATAACTTCTCAAGCATTTCAACATTATTAACATGTAGTGGACTTCCTGCCATCTAGGGGAGGGGAGGGGACTGGGGGTAAAATTTGTAACGGAAAGCTTTGTAAAGATCAATGCTGAGGAACTACCCATACATATGTTATACAAATAAAAAGCTTTAGTTAAAAAAGAAAGAAAGAAAGAAAGAAAGAAAGAAAGAAAGAAAGAAAGAAA
>JAJPUD010032014.1:0-12180 GCA_023553655.1 Myrmecobius fasciatus | reverse complement strand
GTAGTGGCTAGAAACTGGAAACTGAATGCATGCCCATAAATTGGAGAATGGCAGAACTAATTATGGTATATGAATGTTATGGAATATTATTGTTTTGTGAGAAACAACCAGGAGGACGAATTCACAGAGTCCTGGAGAGACTTGCATGAACTGATGCTGAGCAAAATGAGCAGAACCAGGAGATCATTATACACGGCAACAACAATACTATATGATGATCAATTCTGATGGACATGGCTCTCTGCAACAATGAAATGTTACAAACCAGTTCCAATTGTTCAGTGAAGCAAGCCATATACACCCAGAGAGAGGGATGTGAAATGTGCACCACATCATAACATTTTCATGCTCTCTATTGATGTTTGCTTGCATTTTTTTTCTTTTCTCTGATTTTTCTTTCTTGTAGACATGATTTTTCTTGCATGCACATGATTTGTGTGAGTATATATATATATATATATTTGATTTGTGAAGTATTTTAACATAATTAACATGTAGTGTATATCCTGCCATCTAGGGGCGGGGTGGGGAGTAGGGAAGAAAAATTTGTAACAGAAAGCTTTGTAAGGGTTAATGTTGAAGAATTACCCATACATATGTTTTGAAAATAAAATGTTTTAATGAAAAAAAAATAGTAAGCATCTAGAGATATATAATTACCCCTTTTAACCCGTTGGCCATATCCCACAAATTTTGGTATTTTGTCTCATTTTTGTCATTCTCTTGGATGAAAATTTAATTATGTCTATGATTTTCTCTTTCACCCATTCATTTTTTAGTATTAGATTATTTAATTTGCAATTAATGTTTGGTCTATTTTCTCCTGGCCTTACATTGCATGTGATTTTTATTGCATCATGATCTGAACAAAAGATGCATTTACTATTTCTGCCTTTCTTTTTTTGATTTTGGGTTTTTTTGCACTAACAAAGGGTTAATTTTTGTATAAGTTCCATGAACTGCTGAGAAAAAAGTAAACTCCTTTCTGTCTCCATTAAATTTTCTCCAAAGATCTGTCATACCTAAGTTTTCTGCAGTTTGGTTTACCTCCCTAAATTCTTTTTTTTATTTTGTGGTACGATTTACCTAATTCTGAGAGAGCAAGGTTCAGATCCCCCACTATTATAGTTTTGCTGTCTATTTCTTATTTTTATTTTTCTTAACTTCTCCTCTAGGAATTTGGATGCTATACCACGTGGTGCATATATGCTTAGTAATGATATTGCTTCATTGTTTATGGTACCCTTTAGTAAAATATAGTTTCCTTTCTTATCTCTTTTAATGAGATCTATCTTTGCTTTTACTTGATCTGTGATAAGGATTGCTATTTTACTGAAAACTCTTCACTATCAATAACTTAGGAAATATCAGTGATCACAGGGGATATTGCTTTTTTAATGAAAATATGTCATTTCATCAATATAAATAATGCTTGAAGTTGAATCGCTCTCCATTGATGAAATCAGCATTAATTTTCCATAGTTTTAAAATTTCCTTCGGCACAAGCAGATTCAATGATTTTCTTGTAGATAAAACTTCATTACTTAGTATTATTGGCAGGATTGTATTCTAGGTCTTCTTTATAATGTATCATAAGACATTGCTTCTCCTCACTCTTTCTCATTCCTTTGTGTACAATGTGAAATTCTCAAAAGAACACCTTTTGTCTTTTTATTTCTTTTGTTCTGGACTTCTAGGTTGAGAGACTTGCTCTTTAGGAAACATAGGTATAATAAACAGATACAAAGAAAAAAATAAAGAAAACTTTTGTGAAAAAGGAAAAAAATAGTTAATCCCTTTCTTCACATAGTTTCATTAGTGAAGATATTTATTTTTAAAAAGAAAACACAAAATTCTTAACCTCTATTTCAAGAAAGAATATAATTTACCAGAGTGTATTATGTACAATATATGTTTTTGTTTTAAAAGAATAATGGCAAAACTATTGATTTAGGAACTTATTAAATATAGCATATTTATGCAGGTTATAAGAATGAATATCTTGCACACCTAAATTTATAACATGTGATTCATACTGTCACTCACTATATAATCAATCAATCAAGAGATTTTTATTTATCCCCTACTATTTTCTAGGCACTGTGACTAAGCACTACAAATAACTAAGAGACAAAAGACAGATCCTGTTCTCAAGAAACTTCAAATCTATTGAGAAAACAACATGCAAATAAATATATACAAATCAAGTTATATCCAAGATAAATAGAAAATAATTAACTGAGGGAAGAAATTAGGATTTAGAGGCATTAAGTGAGGCTTCCAGTAAAATATGGAAATTTGTTTAAAAATTAAAGGAAATTAAGGAGGTCAGAATGAGAGAGGAGAAGGGGGAGAAAGGTCCAAAAATGGGGGCACACAGAAAAAAATTTATAGAGTGTAGTAATAAAATATTATTTTCAAAATTTCCTTAGGGGTTAATAACTATTCAGCTTTAGTACCTTCAATACCTTTGATACACTTACTCTCAGAACACTAATTCAGTTGTACTTATTTAGATCCCTGTACTGCAAAAATTTTCATTTTGGGGAATAATGAATCTCAACAGCTGGACTTTTATAGCTGAGTAGATATATATGGCACCATAAATAAATCAATACTTTTATTTTATGCTATAGTCAAATTATTTTGTCTGTCTTAAATTAAGTCTTAATGAATGCTATTTTAAGGCCTGAGACATTAAAGAAAACATCATCCCAAAACAGATATGTATTTATTTATGTGGCATTAGATGACAACAAGATGAGATCTAGAGTTTAAAAAAAAAATAAAAAGCACAAGTAGCACAAAATTTTAATCCAATTCTTCCTTATAGCTAAAGTGATTGGGGAGACATTTGTTACCCAAAGCCTGAAGAAGAAAAGAAGACAATCCTCCACCTGAGCAGCAGGGGGTTAAGGAAAAAAAAAACTCAACACCTTACAATATTAAGAAGATATATTAAAAATCTTCTTTCACATTTCCTTATGGTCACACTCTGACTACCTTTTAACTGCTTCCCTTAAATCTCCAAATCCTTATATAGAAGGGGAAATAAAATGCAGTGTAATGACTGAGAAGTAGGTAAGTGTAATTGGTACTTCCCTCTCCCAGGTTCTTCTGTATGGCAAAGGGAGTGTTTAAAAGGTAATCATAAATAGTCTCTAAAAGTACACTTAGAATGCTGTATAAAATGATTCCTTTCAGGGTTGAACATTGTGAGAGCTAAACAATACTTGATCTTTCATCCTCACCACTAGGGAATCAGTTTGGTTTATTAGATAGCACTTATTATTCTCTACCTTAGGAATATGACAAGGAAAACACATACTGTATCAATGTATGCCTCTTACACATTCATATGACTCATTTGATCATTTTCAAAGTCTTGACTTTTTATTGAATTATAGACTTGATGTTCTGTTATTGATGCAAGTGACTGACGCCAATTACTCTAACTAAACACAACATGGAAAGAAATTCACAATAATCACACTCTTTGTCTAACAATTTTTTTTTCTTTTCTTTTAGGTCGGGAACAGTGAAGATGAAATGTTACACTAATTCCCATATGCTCTTATTATATTCTCTATTTTTTGTTATTGGTTGCTATTTTTTCTTTTGTTATAAGGAAAGGTGAAGTTTGTCTCTGTGTGTGTGCATGCATGTTCACATGTATAGAAAGAGAGAAAATGAGAATTCAGAAAAGACTTTAGTGAAAAAACACAGAGCATTATTAAATTTTTTAAATTCATCCAGAAGACTTAGTTAAATGACATTTGTAGGAAAAAAAATACCTGGGTCATTAAAAAATGTTGTTCATTCTTTTTTTTTAATTGTTTTTTTACCCATGTCTTTTCTTATCCTGGATGATGATTTCTTAAAAGGTCTGTAAATGTGCTTCTGCACCTTCTTCCTTTTCTTGGTTTCCTCCCTCATATCAAATATACCTCTGCACATGTAGTTTTGAGCATAATAAAATCTATATAACATTTAGTCCAGAAAGTAAATGTGAAATGAAGTCCCCATACACACACACAGAAACACACACACACACACACACACACACACAAACACACACACACACATATAAAACCACAACTCTCTTACTTGGCCTCCACTATCCTAAATGCTTCCCCCCTCCACTTATTAGTCTATGAGGTTTTCTGAGGGCAAAAGCTGTCTTGATTCTTTTATTTGTATTGTCAATTTTTATAGTGCATTTAATTCAGTGGGTTATTTTTAAAATTCCTTACCTCAAGGAAGATTTGTAGAACAATGTTAGTGTGTACTAGGTCTATATCCCAAAGAGATCATAAAAATAGCAATGGACCCATATATACAAAAATATTTACCACAGTTCTTACTGTGGTGGCAAATAATTAGAAATTGAGAGGATACCCATCAATTGGGGAATGATTGAACAAGTTCTGGCATATTACTATTGTTCTTTAAGAAATGATGAGCAAAGCAGATTTCAGAAAAAACCTGGAAAGACTTACATGAACCAATGATGAGTGAGTGAAGTGAAAAGAACACAGAGAAAACAATAACACCAATATTGTATGATGATTAACTGTGATGCTTATTTCTTCTCAGCAATATAGTGATCTAAGAGAATACCAAGACTCATGATGGGAAATCATACCCACCATCCAGAGAAAAAGCTAAGGCACCTGAATGCATATTGAAGCATATCATTTTTGCTTTTATTTTTTTTGTGTGTTTTTCCTTTTTTGTTCTGATTCTTCTTTTACAACATGACTAATATGGAAGCATTTTTTTATGATTTTTAGTATTTTTAATAGGAACAAATTACATTTTATCAAAGGATTTTTATATGTATGTATATAGATAGATATAATTTTGTTAATTGTCTTATTGATATAATCAATTTTAATAGTTTTCCTTATGGTTTAAATCTCTGCATTCCTGGTATAAATCCCAGTTGGTCACCATATATAATCTTTGTGATTTATTTGTGTATTCTCCTGACTAGTATTTTATTTATAATTTTTACATTCCTATTCATTAACAAAATTATTCCATAATTTTCTAAGTCTGTTTTTGCTCTTCTTGATTTAGGTATCACCACCATATTTGTATTATAAGAGGGGCATGGTAATATTCATTTTTTGATACTATTGCAAATAATTTATTTAATATTGGAATTAGTTGATCTTTAAATGTTTGGTAGAATTCTCTTGGAAATCTATCTGGTTCTGATGTTTTATTTTTCTCTGTTAGAAAGCTCATTTGTGGTTTGTTCTGTTTCTTTTTCTAAAATAGGATTATTTACATATTCTATTTCATCTTTTTTTTGTCTAGGAAGTTTATATTTTTCTTTATTTCTTTTTTTTAAATTAAAGCTTTTTATTTGCAAAAAAAATATGTATAGGTAATTCTTCAACATTGACCTTTACAAAGCTTCCTGTTACAAATTTCCCCCCTTAGTCCCAATCCTTCCCCTAGATGGCAGGAAATCCACTACATGTTAATTATGTTAAAATACTTGACAAATCAAATATATGTACACATATTTCCACCCTTATGATTGTTGTGCAAGAAAAATCATATCTACAAGAAAAAAATCAGAGAAAGGAAACAATGCAAGCAAACATCAATAGAGAGCATAAAAATCTTATGTTGTGGTTCACATTTCATATCCCTCTTTCTGGGTGTATATGGCTTTCTTCACTGAACAATTAGAACTGGTTTGAAACATTTCATTGTTGAAGAGAGCCATGTCCATCAGAATTGATTATCATATAGTATTGTTGTTGCTGTGTATAATGATCTCCTGGTTCTGCTCACTTCACTCAGCATCAGTTCATGTAAGTTTCTCTAGGCCTTTCTGAAATCATCCTATTGGTCGTTTCTTATAGAACAATAATATTCCATAATATTTATATACCATAATTTGTTCAGCCATTCTCCAATTGATGGGCATCCATTCAGTTATGGAAATATCTTTTAACATGATTGTTCACGTATAGTCAATGAGGGGAGGAGAAAAGAGAGAAAAATTTAGAACTCAATATCTTTTTAAAGTGTACATTGAAAATTATATTTATATGAATTGAAAAAATACTATTCATTGCAAAAAATGTTAATATTAATGTTCATTTTGAATTTTATACTCTAGTACTTAATGGAGTAGGGTTAGTTCAGAGTAGTTTCTGAGCAAAATGTACTGAGATAAGAAAACCTGTTTATCTCTTCATTTGTATTTTTATAAGTAAAATCTTCTGATACTTGGATAGTCATAGAAAATGGAGTCAAATCTCAAGTAAATAATTAAATTCAGCTTCCATCCCCAAATCTAAGCATATGTATTTAAAATTGATGCATTGAAGAGTACTGATGTGTGGAAAGAAGAATTGTAGGATCACATTTTTAAAAAAGGAAAAGGACTTTAGCAGCTGAGATGAAGAAACTGAGTTGGACTGAGATTTGCCCAAGATTACAATTACAATCTAAGATACAATTTGAACATAAGCCTTTTTGACTCAAATCCAAACTGTATCTTGCGAGGAGGGGGTTCTACTGCTCTATACTTCCTTGAAAACATACAGTGTAAGTACACTGTAACATTAATCTTTTTTCAGTAATTTATATTTCAAAAATTATATTGACAAGTTTTGGAAAATTAGGTTGTTTATGGACCACAGAACTGTCAAACATACTAGTGATGGCCCACAGCATGCTTCAAAATAATCTGAATAAGATTAAAATGTAATTGAGAATCATTAAACAAAAATAATTATACTATAAAAATAGATAAGATTGCTTTCAAAATTGAAAAAAAATGCTTTCCCCAGAAAATCTTATGTATGATTTAGTGACTTGTTTTTATTTGAATTGGACTCCACTGATGTAGAAGAACTATTTGAGAGATTTCATAAATGAAATAGTTTTGGAATTTACAATGAAAATCTCTCTGATGCCTCTTAATTGAAAAAAACAAAACAAAACAAAAACCTGTCTATCTCTCTATGTCTCTCTGTCTTTCTCTGTCTTTCTCTTTTTTCTTTTACTCCTCCTCCTCTTTTCTTCTTTTCTCCTCTCTTTCCCTGTTTCTTTTTCCTTGTCACTATTCTTGCATGTTTTTTATAAATATAAACTCATTTGGGGAGGACACTATTTTATCAATTGCAATTCAAGAAACATTTATTTAGAAGCTACTGTGATAAGGTCTAAGGCTTCAGAGACAGAAGGCATATGGTCCTATTTTTTTTTAATACTTCCTGTATGATCCTGGGCAAGTTGCTTAAAATTTGTGGACCTGTTTCCTTATCTGTAAAATGAGGGTGTTGTGCTACATAGACTTTGAGTTCATTTTATTTTCTGGAACTAGAATTCTAGGTTTCTATAATCCCATTATATAGGGTGAAGAACAATAAATGGACCAGGGGATCTGGATTGTAGTGCATATGAAGAGGAATGATAAGTGAAATTAAAAGGTAGACTAAAGCCAATTACCATTCATCCTGACATATCTTGCAGCTGCTCTTTGAATGACTCTGGAGAAAGAAGTGAGGCTGAAGACTTTGCACTTAAATACAATTCACTTGCAAATCATAATATCTTTTTCCTTCCTTGCTTCCTTTTCTTCCTTCCTTCCTTCCTTCCTTGCTTGCTTCCTTTTCTTCCTTCCTTCCTTCCTTTCCTTCCTTTCCTTCCTTCCTTCTTTCCTTCCTTCCTTCTTCTTTCATTCCTTCCTTCCTTCCTTTCATTTTTTCCTTTCATTTCTTCCTTTCCTTTCCTCCCTCCCTCCTATCCTTCCTTCCTCCTTTCTTTCCTTCCTTCCTTCCTTTCTTTCCTTCCTTCCTTCCTTCCTTCATCCCTCCCTCCCTCCTATACTTCCTTCTTTCCTTCCTTCTTCCCCCCTCCCTTCTTTCCTTCCTTCATTCATTCCTTCCTTTCTTCCTTCCTCCTTCCCTTCCTTCCTTCCTTTTTTTCCTTTCTTGCTTCCTTCCTTTTTTCATTCCTCCCTTCTTCTTTCCTTTCTTTCTCCTCTCCCTCTGTCCACATGAATTCATATCCTTAATTCCTCTTATCCACATTCTTCTATCTAAAGGAATTTAAATTTTTATGGATTATGCTTTGTAAGATATCTTAGGATATTGAGATGGGTAAGTCCTAGGTTTTTTTTTTCTTTTTCCCTACATATTTATTCTCTCTCATTTACCCTCCACCCCCAAAAAAGTGGGACAATTAATTGTTTTGTCTCATATAGTTTAATTTGTTATTTATTTTTTTGAAATATAGCTTCTGGTTTTTACTGATTGGCTAATAATGGGTCCCAACCTCAAGCCTTATTGGATCTTTCTTTAGGTTTTGATGGTTCAGTGAGTGCAAATAGCTCCTGTTCTGGACAAAATTCCTGAGAGTCTTCCCCTCCCAGACTGATTCTATTAAGGAAAAAAAAAAACTAAGCCATATTTTGACTCAATTTTTACCCACCCTTTAATCACTGAATGGGTGTTACTTCAGAGAAATTGTTGAATGAGAAAGCTTAGCTTAAAAAGTCAATGTTTCTTGCAGCATCCAGGGACATTGCCACCTGTCTGGACCTATGCCTTGCTCTTAAATTCCTAATGAATCTGAAGGAAGGAGCGTGCTGATGACTTTTCAATAGAATTCAGGACACCAATTTTCTGATGTCATTGGTTCTTTTACAGAATACAGGATAATCAGCATCAGTGAAGGATTTAATAGAACTTAGAGACAATAGGAAATCAATATTCCTTCTTCAGCAAAGGGAGTGTATGCTACTTTCCACCCCATGATTCCTTTCCACAATCTATGGAGGACATATGACACTCCTAACATAGGACTCTAGGTTTTTTAGTGATAAGAGAGATCCCCATATCCAGTTTATACCCAGGTCATCAAACTAATACTTGCCTATCTTCATTTCATACTGCAATATGCATACTTTTGTTTCCAATTATCCTCTTTTTTTACACATTTTCTTTTCTATATCATATCTAGATAACAATCACATCAAAACATACATTTCTGATAAGGACAATCAGTTATACTTTGGTTACATTTAGCATTCCTGAGATTGACCTAAACAAAACACTCTCCATCATTCCCATATAAAATTTCCTTATGTAAGTGGCAGCCTATTTGAATGCAATCCTTGAAAGAAAAAAAATGTTTTGCTTTTCTATTTATATCCCTATCACTTAGTACAATGCTTAATACATAGTTTAATAAAGTTTCTCCAAATGTGATTGATATATTTTTAATATTAAAATTTCACATCATAAATTTAGATCTGGAAATAATTTCTGAGAACATCTATTCCAATTGTATCTTTCAGATTTGGAAATTAATATCTAGAAAAGTAACAAGGACAGTATATTATTTCCATCAGCTTTTTTACAATATATCAAAATGGAGCCTAAAAGAGAGAATTATATCTGATTCAGGTATAGGGAGTGGGGGGGGGGAGGAAATTACATTTGTCTACTTTCTGCTTCTATCAATTATCATATTTCTAGAGGACACTGTCTTGCTCTTAAATAAAAAGTAATAACTCTACTTAAAAATATGATAGTAATATCTCCACTAAAGTTTGTTTCTGACGCAATCATGGCATTGAGAGAATTTAATTCAACAACATTTATATTCAAATAAAAATATTCAAATAAAGTCAAGCAAAGAAACTAACAAGCAAAAACATAAACTATATATCTGCTAACCAAGGATTAAGCTAGTTCCAAGATGAGACTGAGTAGAAAAGGATTAATTTTTAGCCTAGCTAATTACCAAAACTATTTGCTAAAAAATCTTAAAGAATGTTTGAATCAAAGAAAAAAGTGAAGAAACAATAGATATTTTATGAAGGGGAGTGAAAATAATAATTAGTAAACACATTAAATTTTTTTGAGATAGAAATAAATCAGATATTTGGAAAATGTAAACATATTTACTATACATACATATACATACCCACGCAAAAAAAAAATACTTTATGTATCTCAATATACTGTGACTTTTTTATTTAATTATGTCAGTTTTTCAGTATGACATTTTCTGAAATCACAATTGACAACCATACATCTTAAAAATTTTCTTGAATCATAAGAGATTCTATTATTCATCTTACCTATATGTAATTCCATCAATTTTTGACATTATTAGATTATTCTTTTGTATCTATTTTTCTACCTTGGTATCTTTTATGTGTGCATTCATCCCATTTATATTCACTGTAATGATGGTTGACTCAGCATTTTCTTAAATGACATACTATTATAATGTTTCATTTCTGTGCAGTGACCACTTATTTTTTTCTGTTAATAAAGCAAAAGAAGATGGTTGAAGAAAATGATTGGTATTAATAGGGTTCACTTGTTATTATAAAACTTTAATCCTATTCTTTTCTTGCTCTATTTCTACCCTGCCCAAAGATTTCAAGA
Source organism: Myrmecobius fasciatus (assembly GCA_023553655.1). NCBI lineage: Eukaryota > Metazoa > Chordata > Mammalia > Dasyuromorphia > Myrmecobiidae > Myrmecobius > Myrmecobius fasciatus. The sequence continues at coordinate 1,747 of JAJPUD010032014.1, read as the reverse complement.
CATCATAACCTTTTCAATTTTTATGATTGAAGTTTACTTTCTCTGTACTTAATTCATCCCCAAACTAACTTCTTTTTTATACCTTAGTCTCTTCTCACTCTGTCTCATAATATTTTTGGTTGATGTATTTTTTTGCCTGAGGCAATTGGGGTTAAGTGATTTGCCCAGGGTCATACAGCTAGGGTATATTAAGTATCTGAGATGAGATTTGAACTCAGGTCCTCCTAACTTCTGGGTTGGTGCTCTATCCATTGCACCACCTAGCTGCCCCATTGATGTTAATCTTTTAAATAATTTCTAAAAAAAATTCCCCCCAATTATATGTAAAAAACCCTTTAAGCATTAATTTTAAAAATTAATTTTAAATGTTAAATTTCTTCTCTTTCTTTTTTTCTTAATCCCTCCATGAGAAGACATGCACTTTGACATAGATTATACATGTGCAGTCATTCAAAACAAATCCCCTTATAAGTCAGGAAAAAAAAAGAAAGAACACAGACCCTCCCTTTTTCCCCAACATATAATAAAAACAAACATGCTCTAGTCTGGGTTTATTCTACATCAGAAGAATTCCTCTGAAGAAGGATTGCAGTTTCATCATAAATCCTTTGGAATGATTTAGGATTATTGTATTGATGAGAATAGCTAAGTCAATAATAATTAATCAACATACAATGTTGCTGTTATTCTTTACAATAATAATCAGGCTTTTCTCACTTTGACATGCATAACTTAATATAGAGCAATAATATTTCATCACAATCATATACCACAACTTGTTCAACATTCCCCAATTGATGGAATTTCCAATTTCAAATTCGTGCTGCCATAGAAAGTGCTACACATATTTTTGTTTGTGTAGATCTTTTTTCTTTAAAAAAAATGCTTTGGGGTGCTCCAAATCACTATTGATCAGAGAAATGCAAATCAAGATAACCCTCAGGTACCACTACACACCTGTCAGATTAGCTAAAATGACAGGAAAAGTTAATGATGAATATTGGAGGGGATGTGAGAAGGCTGGGACACTGACACATTGTTGGTGGACCTGTGAACGGATACAGCTATTCTGGAGAGCAATTTGGAGCTATGTTCAAAAAGTTATGAAACTGTGCATACCCTTTGACCCAGCAGCATTTCTATTGGGCTTATATTCCAAAGAAATCATTAAGGAAGGAAAGGGCCCCACATGTGCAAAAATGTTTGTGGCAGCCCTTTTTGTAGTGGCTAGAAACTGGAAACTGAATAGATGTCCTTTAATTGGAGAATGGATGAATAAATTATGGTATATGAATATTATGGAATATTATTGTTCTGTAAGAAACAACCAGCAGGATGATTTCAGAGAGGCCTGGAGAGACTTGCATGAACTGATGATGAGTGAAATGAGCAGAACCAGGAGATCATCATACATGGCAACAACAATACTATATGACAATCAATTCTGATGCACATGGCTCTCAACAATGAAATGTTTCAAACCACTTCCAATTGTTTTATACATCCAGAGAGAGGGATATGAAATGTGGATCACAACATAACATTCTCATACTCTTGGTTGATGTTTGCTTACATTGCTTTTCCTTTATCTGATATGTCTTTCATGTAGATACAATTTTTCTTGAAGAACAATGATAAGTTTGGAAATATGTATACATATATTCGATTTGTCAAGTATTTTAACATAATTAACATGTAGTGGATATCCTGCCATCTAGGGGAGGGGTGGGGACTAGGGGGGAAAATT
>JAJPUD010032011.1:0-12182 GCA_023553655.1 Myrmecobius fasciatus | reverse complement strand
AATGCTGATGATTTATGTGGATTAATTTTGAATCCTGCCACTTTGCTAAAGTTGTGAATTGTTTCTAGTAGTTTTTTAGTTGAGTCTCTAGGGTTCTCTAAGTATACCATCATGTCATCTGCAAAGAGTGATAATTTGGTTTCTTCATTACCTACTCTGATTCCTTTTATCTCTTTTTCTTCTCTTATTGCTAAAGCTAACATTTCTAATACAATATTAAATAGTAATGGTGACAGTGGGCAGCCTTGTTTCACTCCTGATCTTATTGGGAATGATTTTAGTTTGTCTCCATTACATATGATGCTTGCTGATGGTTTTAAATAGATGCTACTGATCATTTTAAGGAAAAGCCCATTTATTCCTATACTCTCTAGTGTTTTTAATAGGAAAGGGTGTTGGATTTTGTCAAAGGCTTTTTCTGCATCTATTGAGATAATCATATGGTTTTTGTTAATTTGGTTATTAATATAATTAATTATGCTGATAGTTTTCCTAATATTGAACCAGCCCTGCATCCCTGGTATAAATCCTACTTGGTCATAGTGTACTATCCTGGGGATGACTTTCTGTAATCTCATTGCTAAAATCTTATTTAAAATTTTTGCATCAATATTCATTAGGGAAATTGGTCTATAGTTTTCTTTCTCTGTTTTTACCCTACCTGGTTTAGCTATCAGCACCATATCGGTCTCATAGAAGGATTCTGGCAGTATACCTTCTGTCCCTAATTTCTCAAATAGTTTGTGTAGTATTGGAATCAATTGTTCTTTGAATGTTTGGTAGAATTCACATGTAAATCCATCTGGCCCTGGAGATTTTTTCGTAGGGAGTTGGTTAATGGCTTGTTCTATTTCTTTTTCTAATATGGGACTATTTAAATAATTTATATCCTCTTCTGTTAACCTGGGCAATCTATATTTTTGTAGATATTCCTCCATTTCATTCAGATTATCAAACTTACTGGCATAAAGTTGGGCAAAGTAACTCCTAATTATTGCTTTAATTTCCTCTTCATTGGAGGAAAGTTCTCCCTTATCATTCTTGAGACTAACAATTTGATTTTCCTCTTTCCTTTTTCTTATCAAATTAACTAAAGGCTTATCTATTTTGTTGGTTTTTTCATAGAACCAACTCTTAGTTTTATTTATTAACTCAATAGTTTTCTTATTTTCGATTTTATTAATTTCGCTTTTACTTTTAGAATTTCCAATTTGATATTTAATTGAGGGTTTTTAATTTGTTCTTTTTCTAGTTTTTTTAGTAATAAGCCCAATTCATTGATCTTTTCTTTCTCTATTTTATGCAAGTAAGCATCTAGAGATATAAAATTGCCCCTTATAACCGCTTTGGCCGTATCCCACAAATTTTGGTATGTTGTCTCCTTATTGTCATTCTCCTGGATGAAAATATTGATTGTGTCTATGATTTGCTCTTTCACCCATTCATTCTTCAGGATTAGATTATTTAATTTCCAATTACCTTTTGGTTTATTTTCTCCTGGCCTTATATTGCATGTGATTTTTATTGCATCATGATCTGAAAAGGATGCATTTACTATTTCTGCCTTTCTGCATTTGATTTTAAGGTTTTTATGCCCTAATACATGGTCAATTTTTGTATAGTTTCCATGGACTGCTGAGAAAAAAGTAAACTCTCTACTGTCTCCATTCAACTTTCTCCATAGATCTATCATACCTAATTTTTCTAACAATTGGTTTATCTCCCTAGTTTCTTTCTTGTTTATTTTGTGGTTTGATTTATCTAATTCTGAGAGAGCAAGGTTGAGATCCCCCACTAGTATCATTTGGCTGTCTATTTCTTCTTGCATCTCTCTTAATTTCTCCCCTAGGAATTTGTGTGCTATTGCACTTGGTGCATATATATTTAGTATAGATATTGCTACATTATCTATGGTACCCTTTAATAAAATACAGTTTCCTTCCTTATCTCTTTTTATTAGATCTATCTTGGCTTTTACTTGATCTGAGATAAGGATTGCTACCCCTGCTTTTTTTTGTTCACCTGAAGCATAATATTTTCTGCTCCAGCCGTTTACCTTCATCCTATATGTGTCACTATGTTTTAAATGTGTTTCTTGTAGACAACATATTGTGGGATTCTGGTTTTTAGTCCAGTCAGCTATCTGCTTCCGCTTTATGGGAGAGTTCATCCCATTCACTTTCACAGTTAGAATAACTAATTCTTTATTTCCTGCCATCTTATTTACCCAAGTTTTGTTTTCCCCTTTTCTTTCCCCTTTCTCCCTTCCCCCCACCTCAGTACTTTGCTTTTGATGACCCTCTCCCCCAAACAATACTCTACCCTTTATATCCCCTCCCCCTGTTTTTACTCCTTTCCCCTGATTCTTCTATTTTCCCTTCTATTCGTTTGTCCCTTACTTTTCCTCCTTTCCCTCCCACTTCCCTCTAGCAACAGACAAGTTTCTATGTGAAATCAAATGTCTGATACACACTTTTAGAGCCCAACCTGATGAGAATAAGATTTACACAGTGCTCATCTCCCTCCCCTCTTTCTCTCAATTATATTAGGTTTTCTTTGCCTCTTCAAGTGATTTTACCTTGTTTTTACCTCTTTTTTTTAGATCTTATTTTTACCACTTTTTCCCTCTTTTCCCCAGTATGACAACCTTTTCCCCTCTAGTTCTCTTTTGCATATTATCAAAGTAATATTTAGTTAATTATACCCCCAAACTTTGAGTATCCCCCTAGAAAAAATAAAGTTTTCAAGAGACCTTTCCTTTTTACCTTTTTATGCATCTCTTGAGTTCTGTTTTTGGGTGTTGAATTTTTTGTTCAGATCCGGTCTTTTCATTAGAAATAGGTGAAATTCACCTATATCATTGAATGACCATCTTCTTCCCTGGAGGATAATGCTCATTCTAGCTGGATAGGTTATTCTTGGCTGTAATCCAAGTTCCTTTGCCCTTCGGAATATCTGGTTCCAAGCCCTTCGATCCTTCAGTGTGGAAGCTGACGGATCCTGTGTGATTCTAATTATTGATCCTCGGTATTTGAATTGTTTCTTTCTAGCTGCTAGCAGAATCTGTTCCTTGGTGCTATAGTCCTGAAATTTAGCCACGATATTCCTTGAGGTCTTAATTTTGGGGTCTCTTTCAGGAGGTGATCGGTGAATTCTTTCAATGGTGATTTTGCCCTTTGATTCTACAATCTCAGGGCAGTTTTCTTTCAGGATTTCCTGGAAGATAGTGTTTAGATTCTTTTTTTCATCATGGCTTTCAGGAAGTCCAATAATCCTTAAATTGTCTCTCCAATAGAAAATTGTCTATTTTCTAAGTCAGTTGTTTTTCCTAGGAGATATTTCATATTTTCTTCTAATTTTTCATTTTTTTGTTTTTGTTTGACTGATTCTTCAAGTCTTAGTGAGTCATTCACTTGCATTTGTTCAATTCTTATTTTTAAAGTGTGGTTTTCTTCAGTTACCTTTTTAAGCTCCTTTTGTAACTGGCCAATTTGTTCATTGCACTCTTTTTCCACTTCACTAATTTTATTTTTTAATAAATTGGTGTCTTTTTCATATCTCTTTTGCAGGGCCTCATATCCTTCTTGCAAGATACTGTATCCTTCTTGCACTGATTTCAGTTTATTTTCCCATTTATCCTCTAGCTCTCTTTTGAGGTTCTTTATGCAATCTTCCAGAAAGGCCTTTTGAAAAGGGGACCAGTGATGGTCCTTGGTGTTTTTTTCTGGATTTTTGTCTAAAGAAACCTCTGGATCTGAGGTCGTTTCTTTGCCTTGATAAAAGCTGTCTATGGTGAGAGCTCTCTTTTGCTTCTTCATTTTTTTTAGACAGCGTGGATATCTCTTTAAGGTAAGGGAAAAAAAAACTGCAGCTGAAGACGCTTTGCCCTGGGGCACTTCGGCGAGTTGACTTAAGGTGCTGGGCCGGTGGGGGCTAGGACTAAGTCCGAATTACTCCTTAAACAAGGCAAGTCTGCCAGAACACCTGCCCCCAATCACGGCAGAGTGTCCTGAGTGCCTCAGATAAACTCCAGGTGTTTGGAATTTGGAGTTTGGTGTTTGGAATTTCTTCCAAGATGAGCTGAGCTGAGTCCCACCCTCACTTCCGGCCTGCACAGGGGTCGTCTATTTATCTCTCTGTCTGAGTCCGACTAACCTGATATGAAGTTATCCAGAGAGCTGTGCCCAAATATTTCTGAGTTCGTTGACTTGAAGATCAGTTCAGAGGCTTATTTTATTGTTGATTTGAGAGAAGATCGGAGGAGAGGCAGAAAGTCACCTTTTCACTCCCCCATCTTGGCTCCGCCCCCGTGCTGTAGATATATTCTTGAACCTAAAATTACTTTGCATTTATTTACTATGTACCCATTGCATCTCTCCCATAGAATGTAAGCGCCTTGAGGGTTGGCACAGGGTCTAACATATTAGTGGGTGATTAATATATCACTATTGAATTTAAATAAATAAAAGTTTACTTGTAATTTAATTCTCTCCTGTAAATCCTAAGCATATTACCCAGAGATTCCAGTAAAGTATTTCAATATTACTTGCTCAGTTACTCAGAAGTACCAAGAAAAAAGAAGCAAAGATTTTAAAAAAAGAAGGACATTTTTTTCTTATGTCTACCACTTATTTGAGGTCAGGGATGTCAGCACCTGTGACTACTGTTTAACTGCTTGGTAGGGGAAGCAGCATTCAGGAAAAGAGTTCCCAGGCAGATGGGTATCACACCAGAATCCTGGCATGAAAAAAGCCAAGATTAAGAATTGGGCAGGGGAATCCTAGAATTAAAAAGGTCTGAGGTGGGGGAAGCAATATCTAGAAACAGGGTCAAAGTTAGCAATCATTATACAGCCCAAAAAAGAGGTTAGTGCAAGTATCTCTCGACTCCTGAATGATTTTATGCTTGGCCACGTATGCCTGGCTCCGGCATCAGGTTTCTTCTGAAGTCATTTCATAACCCTATTGGTTCTCCATTGTGACAATAAAATGAACACAGCCTTAGACATTATGCTTTTACAGACTAGAAGATCCTCTTTTTAATGACAACTGCATAGGATGCAACAAGAAAAACAAAATCAAAACTTCTACTTTTTCCTTAGGCCTTTTTAACGTGGGAGAGTCTCCAACTTGTGCTAGCTAACTCAAGCTAGCCAGTAATATATTTTGCAATTCAGTTGTAATTTGAAAATGTTTAATTGCTGTAGAAACTAAATGTTGCTAGATTAAGCATTGCTAAATATCATGAAAAAAAATCATCTAGAATTAGAGATTTTTCCTCTTAAGTGGAAATTGGAAGCCAAATTTCAAGGACCACCATTTTACAAACCAAATGTCTCAGTTAAATCTTTTACAAAAATATATGCTAATTCCGTATTTCAGTACTATGCAAGGCTGGCTGCTTTTGTCTCACATAAACAACATGTGCCTAATGCCATTGGTGCCATTACCAATATTTATTCCTGATGGCCACAGCTTTTCTGGTCTTGGTGTATCCATATGCTTAATGTTACATAATCCAGTAGGAATTACATCTCTTGAAAACAGAAAAAAATAAATACTATTAAGCAAAAGGTAGTTGAATGCATCTTTTTTAAATGCCAAAAATGAAGACAGAAAAAGAATTCCACAACTTATATTTGAAAATTTATGTATAAAATCAGTTCTTATACTTTCTTAAGAAGAATATAGGGTCTCTGTAGAAAAGCTGTCTGACAGTGTACAAAATGCCAGCCCTGAGTGTGCAGCCAAACCAACAAGCATTTTTAAAGACCCTGTTCTTTATGGAATTAATGTTAAATATGGAAATAACGTTAAATATGGCGAAACAAAGACAAAACGAAACAGCAGCTCTCACTTTCAGGGAGCTTAAATTCTTCTTGGAGGTGGGGTAGAAGGATTCAACACACAGACAAGAATGTATGTGTATGACTCTTTAAGGAAAGAAAACAAACAACTAGAGCAAGGCTTCTTAAACTTTTTCCATAAGCAATCCCTTTTTGCCAGAAAAAAATTTTATGTGACCCTGGGTACAGAAATCAAACATTTACCGATAATAAATAAATTTATTTTAAAGCAATTCTTTGGTAAACATATAATTGACAATGTATTAAAGATGAAAACAAATTTGCATATTAATAAAATTGTATGTACGTGTTTATGGTTTACATAAAGAAATAAATCTTGGCAGAATATTTGATACATTTTACTACTGTGAAATTTTTCTTGATCCCCACATTCAGTTACATGATCCCATATTGGGGTCATGATACATAGTTTAAGAAGCTTTGAATTAGAGGATTAGGAAAGTTAGGAGGAGGCAGAAGGCTGTACAAGAATGAAGCCTTGAAGGAACTTCAATTCTAACATACAGAAATGAAAAATGAGGGTATGAAAGGCTTGGGGATATTCAATTGACTTCAGAAAGTTTGCTATATTAGACAAAGCAGATATGTAAGTGAAGTGCTCTCTAGTCAGCTAGAAGATTTATCTGTGTCTCAGTGGTCTTATCTTTTTTCTAGTGAGGAAAGTGGGATTAAGTGACTTGCCCAGGGTCACATAGCTAGGAAGTGTTAAGTGTCTGAGTTTGTCCCAGATCCTCCTGATTCTGGGCCAATGCTCTATCCACTGAGCCATCTAGTTGCCCTTATGTTTCTGTCTTTTTTCTGCCTTTAAGCCTGTCTCTAATTCTCTGCTTCTTTCTGAGTGTCTCTCTCTCTCTCTCATTCTATGTCTCTCTCATTCTATGTCTCTCTTTCTCTCTCTTTTTATTTCTCTGTCTCTTTCTTTCTCTCATTTTATGTCTGTCTTTCGATCTCCCTCTCTCCCTCCCTCTCTCTCTGTCTGTGTGTGTGTGTGTCTCTCTCTCCCTCCCTCCCTCTCTCTCTCTATCTGTCTCTGTCTCTCTGTATGTCTCTGTCTCTGTCTCTCTTTCTCTCTCTCTCCTTCCCTCTCTCTTCCTTACTCTGTTTCTCTCTGTCTTTGTCTCTCTCACAGTCCTCAGCTGGATGACATGTCATCTCTGGGCTCCAGCTTGCCTATCTCTGGCAGTAAAGGCACAATCAGCTTTAGCTTTCAAAGCCAGGCATCACTTGTACAGAAGAAAAATTCAAGTAGATCCCAACATATATTAAGTGCATTAACTCATCTGTTGAGTAAGTTCATGCATAATATATATGAAGTGTTACTTCTGAAAGAAAAGTCACACCAACAAGACTTGATTTCAAATAACTGAATAGGCTAAATTGTTCGGATTTGAGGTCTGCTAATTTTAGCAGATTAGAAAAGACCTATTCTAATTTGTAACAATCCCCCAAATTTTCTTCATTGTATAATCAAGCTGAATAGTGAAAGAAATCTTTTTTTCTTACTAGATTACCGACTGTCATATTTGATGACCTGACAAATATAAACAAATTAGCTTAGATGAGCAAATAAGAGGACATAGGCTTGGAATTAAGACAAATTACATTTTTACTGAGATATACCCAGGTTCAAATGTACATTAAAGGCAGTCTCGATGGAGGAAAAACATCACAATTAAGATGAGGCTTGAAAGGGAATGATATGACTTGGTAAAAAAAAGTCAGTCCTGCATCCACTACAAGTACATGTAAGGGAGATGCACCTACTTTTGTTGTAACTGGTAGTCTCTTTGATTCATATCCTGGACAACAGTTACTTCAGACGGGCAGGTGCCCTCAAAACTTCGGGCCTAGGATGATCATCCTGATTTGCTTTACCCTAAGGATTCTACTTTTAGAATTACTTTATATTTTTCCCATCTCTATTTTTCTACTGCTTCTACTTTCACCAATTTAATGCAATTTAGTAAAAGCTTAACCATTAAGAAGCAGATAGAGCACTGTGCCTGGTTGGAAAGAACCAAGATTAAATATGGCTTCAGACATTTACTAATTATGTGACCCTGGGGTCATCCTTTAACATGTTTGCCTCAGTTTTCTGAACTGAGGGAATATAGAGATAATAACACCACCACCTTGCAGAATTGTTTTGAGGCCCAAATATTTATGAGGTCTGAGGCCCAGAGGGGCTGAAATGATTTTTTGACAATAACAGAGTTGGTATATGTGGCATAGCTAAACCCTCAACTCAAGTATTTTGGCCTCAAGTCTATTGTTCTTTCCTTTATTGAACTATCTCTAAAAATAGAGGTATCCTAAAAGTCTCTGTACAGTTTTAATCTTTAATAACTTAAATAGTTAATTAGACAATAGTTATTAACAGCATTTAAATCTACACAAAGACTTTTGGGACAACCTGTATAATGCCATTATCTCACTCTCCAGACATGGGACATTAAGACATGGGACATTTCATTGGTATCCTTATCCTTTCTTTGAATTAATTCCACTGCTAAATCGCACCATGTTTTCCTTTATCAAAGAATTATGATGTTTTATGATGAAAGGCTCCATCATTTCAAATGCATTAGAATTATAGATGAACACCCTTTCTGCTTTCATAAAAAAGGTGTCTGGTCTATGTTAAATTGGAATGTGTACTCTAATTACACCAGCAAATGATACTTAATATTGATACAGAAGAAATAATACAAGTGATGATTGGAAAATGAAAAGAAGTCAGAATAAGTAGAAATGATTACTATAACTTCAGGAATTCTAGAAAATATTAGAGAAATTAATCTAGGGTAACAAGAGACTATCCAATGAGCTCATGAGCATGTTTGGAGTGATGATACTGCTGTTCTCCACATGGAAGAGACTGGAAACATGATTATATGCATGATGGAAGTATCTTGGAGAAACTTTGACATGTAGACATTCTGTAACTGGTTCTGATCTGCTAACCACATGTTAAGTTGGACACTCTTGTTTGAATATTTTAGCTATTAAGTCAGAACTGGAAGTAGGGGCATTCTAGGGATTTAGGCAAAGATGGCCAAAAAAAAAAGGAAAATGAGAAATATTGGAAGGGATATGAGAAAAAAGATACAACTAATGCATTGAATTGTCTTGTGACTAAGTTATAAATTGTCCTATCATCTTGGAAAACAATTTGAAACTTTCCCTAGAAAGTTACCAAACATATATACCATTTGATCTTGCTATATCACTATCAGTCTTATACTTAAAAGAAATCAAAGAAAGAAGAAAAAGATTTTTATGTATAAAAATATTTATAGTCCTCTTTTTGTGGTAACCAAAAATTGGAAAATTAAGGTGTCACTGGAGAAATCTTATTTTTGGTATAAAGATGGAATATTTTTGTGCCATAAGTTTAAATGGACAATTTCAGAGGAAACTGGGAATGACTTTAATAAACTAATATGAAGTGAAGTGAGCAGAAATAATTATAACATTATTGGGAAAAAAAATTTCAAAAACTTTAGAACTCTGATCAAAGCAATAATGAGTCATGAATCTAAAAGAATAAAGTTGAAACAGTTTGCTCACTCACAGGAAGGTAATGAGCTTACAATATATTAAAAAAAAAAGACATGCAATTTCAGACATGGCTCCTGTGGGAATTTGTTTTGCTGACCTCTACAGCTCTCTATTGAGCTCTTTATTTTAGTGGTTTGTTTGTTTTGTTGTTGTTGTGGTGTTGTTTTTAAATTTGCTCAGTGAGAGCAAGGAGTAAGATTATGGGTGGAACAGATTAATAAAGATGTTAGTTATAAAATATGAAACAATAAAAAGGCCTTAGTCAGCTTGGGCCTCTTCTTTCAATTCCCCTAGACGTCTTCCAGGAAATTCCTGCTTTCCTGGAAAATTGTCCTCTGGTCTGGATTCTGAAAGAAGATTCTTATGATGCTTAGAAGAAATACAATCCTCAAGTGTCTTTGGTGATGTGGGATCCGTTATAAGCAGTATAATTTTGCTAGAAGGTAGTAACAATAGTTTTTCACCCTAAAAAATGAGGGGCATGGGAGCCAGAAAGGATGGAACAACCAGAGGAGAGAACTGGGGGTTTCCTTGGGAAGGAGTTTTTGCATAAAGTGAGAGGGATTATACCTGAAGAGCCAGCCATAAAGGGTTATTGTTACTTTAATGGTCTGTACATGAAGTAAGGAGAAACAGAAATAAGACTTACTGGTTAGCTAAATAAAGTGGGAGATAATAACAAAGTTTAATAATTTGTCTCAAAATTAAGACAAATATAGATAGATATGTATGTATACATATACATATATATAATGATTTATATGTATATATCTCTATGGTTTGACATCTAAATTCCACAAAACACAATAAATAAGCATTACATCCTTAGCAGCAGGCTGAGTACATAATGGTTGATGTAGTTTACTTCTCAATGACAGCAGATACTAAAGGCTGGCAAAAGCTCTGCATTTTGGGTATGGATATGAATATGACTATGGGTGTATGCCTGTGGAGTTGCGCTTGAGGCTGGTTTCCCTTATTTCTCTAAGACTGGAAGTGCTCATTGGTCTAACCCCATCAATGATCAGCACAGAAATTTTAGCCATTTCCAGTACAAGCCAAAGCAATCTCTCTAAGCAGTCAGATGACCCCATACTCCTGGGACTCCCAGATACTGGGTTTAGTGAGGGCATGTGATCAACTACTTATAACCTAATTGCAGATCAGAACTTGTTAACTTGACAGAGCTACTAAACTGCAGCCTCAGCAGCTCCAGAGGCAGAGATTCCAGGCACACACAAGCGCACTCTGGCAAGAATTTTGTTTTAAAAGATAAAGTTTATCCTTCAGTGGCATTAGAAGTGCCCTGTAACCTTGGCTTTCTTTTCATTCTCTTCGTCTTCACAGCTAGAACCATCATCTAAGTTGTATACACCACATAGTCAAAGTCCTAAAACCCTCACTGGTACAACCTTTGCTACAGGTGAGCAAGTGATTAGCTACATTAACTGAGTATCCATCAAGTGATCCTGCCAGATTCACCTTCATTTACTGATCAATCTCTCCTTAGCATTCTATGGTGACTCCCAATATCTTCTCTATTAAAATTCAAGTAGTAACTCCATATTTTCTCAAGCCCAAAACATGAAACGGCACCAGGTCACTGAAATTGCAAACTGCAATTTTGGTAAACTCCTCAAGATCCTTCAAAAAATCAACAAGAAAGAATACAAATAGTGCTGCATGATAACTGTATAAATATGTATACATATAGTGGATTTATCATATATTTTTAACACATTTAACATGTATTAGACTACCTGCCCTCTGGAGGGGATGGAGGGAAGGAGGGAAAAATTTGGAATAGAAAATTTTGCAAAGGTCAATGTTGAAAAATTATCCATATGTACTATAAATAAAAAAGCTTTAATAGAATAAAAGAAAGAATACAAATAGAGCTGTTATAAAAAGAGGCAACATAATTATTTTGAGTATGTTTCTGGGGTGGAAAAAGATACAAATAATATTTTGTTATTGAAGTCCAGTTCCCTCAATGCTGAGCAGAAGGATCGTTTGTAACAATTCTTTGAGCCAGATTTTCAAAGGACCCCCAATAGTCTTTCTCCATTTGTGGGTGCCACCCTCTAATAATCAAATGCTTTCCTGACTCTCCTTGGAAATAAACAATGACAAAGGAAAATGCATCATCTCTTTTACATTTTAAAATGAAATTGGAGCTGTTTAAAAGACAAAATTTAAAAATAGAAACCTCCTTATTCAGTCAGTCATTCTACATTAGATATTTCACAATCATTTATTTCACAAGTAGATGTTCCTGATGAACCAAGAGCCTCAGCCCACCTAGGATTCATCATTTTCAACATGTTCACCCATGTTTGGAAAATTCCAGAACTCAAGCTCACCAGTTTTGGCTTACTGTAGTGGTTTGTGCTTAGATATATGTTGTTTTTTGGGGCGGAGCCAAGATGGCAAACTGCGGACAGCTTTCTCTGTGAACTCCCTCCGACATTCCCCCAACCCAGACAAAGTAAGCCTTAAAACTGGTTTCCGAGTGAGGTCCTCGCCAAGCATTTGGACTACAACACACTTCTATAAAAGATCTACCTTGAAAGAACTCCTGAGAAGGTTAGCCTCAGGGGAAATCGGCCGCTCGGACTCCAGCCGGGGCGGAAGTCAGGGCTGTGATAGAGGGGCGGATTTTGGGCACCCAGGAAGCCCCTGGGAGACGCCTGGGCCACTTTGCTCTGCTTGCGGGCAGGTGCTTTGGCAGATCTGCCTTTGGAAGGGGGTGGAT
>JAJPUD010032010.1:0-12182 GCA_023553655.1 Myrmecobius fasciatus | reverse complement strand
TTTTTTTTGTTCATTGCATTCTTTTCCCATTTTTTCTATTTTATTTTGCAGTGATCTCATTTCATTTCCCCATGTTTCTTCTAACTCTCTTTTAAGATTTTTTATGCAATCTTCAAAGAAAGCCTTGTGACATGGAGACCAATTTATGTCTCTCTTTGGGGCTTTTTCTGGAGTTGCTTTACCTTTAGGGGCCTCAGGATTTGAGGTCTGTTCTTCCCTCTCTCCATAAAAGTTGTCTATGGTGAGAGCTCTTTTTGGTTTTTTATTCATTTTTTTTTAAAGGTGTGAGGTCTGTTTAGGGCAAAGGTGGGACAGCTGCTTTAATTTGCCTTGGGGCAGTTCTGCTGATTGAGTTATTTAAGGAACTGGGCAGTTCTGCTGATTGAATTATTTCAGGTACTGGGCAGCTCTGCTGATTGAATTATTTCTGGTGCTGATCAGTCCTGTTGTTTGATTGCTTTAAGGTGCTGTGTAATGGCAGCTAGGTCCGATGCTCATCAGGGGTTCAGTGATTCACAATCTATCCCCCTCAAAAGGCAGACCCTCCAAATCACCTGCCCACAATCAGGACAGATTGTTCCAAGAGGCCCGCAGAAGACTCCCAGGTGTGTGAAAAGCACAACGCTACCACTCCTGTTCCGACTCCTGTTCCAGCTCCCTGCTCCAGATCCCTGCCCCGGTCTCCCTGTGCTGCAGTCTGGGTTCAGTAGACCACCCCCCTGCCCAATTAAAACAGACCTGTTTTGAGGTTCTTCCAGAGTATCTTCTTCTAGAATGGTGTTGTTCTCTAGATATCGTGGATTTTTTTGCTTCAGAATCAGTCTAGAGGCTTCATATGTTGTTGGTTTGAGGGGAGGTTAGAGGAGGTTACAGAGACTCCTGTCTGATCTTTGCCACCATGGCTCCACCCCCGGAAGCAATTTAGGTATTTTTATCATATTACCTCAGCCTACTGAAGAGCACATGATATTTTCCCAAGAGATTAGATTTGTCTTTATTTGTATAGAAAGTTTTTTTTGTAATTGAGTACATATAGTTCTTGACATTCCCTTGGCAGATAGATTCCCAAATATTTTATATTATCTACAGTTAATTTGAATGGAACTTTTCTTTTTATCTCTTGCTGCAGGATTTTGTTGGTAATATACAAAAATGCTGATGATTTCTGTGGATTTATTTATTATTTTTTATTTTAGGGAAATTTTTTTATCTTTATTAAAGCTTTTTATTTGCAAAACATATGTATGGATAATTCTTCAACCCTGACCCTTACAAAGCTTTCTTTTACAAACTTTCCCCCCCTAGTCCCCACCCCTCCCCTAGAAGGCAGGATATCCACTACACATTAATTATGTTAAAATACTTGACAAATGGAATATATGTATACATATTTCCACACTTATCATTGTTGTGCAAGGAAAATCATATCTACAATGAACAAAAATCAGAGAAAGGAAACACAATGCAAGCAAACATCAATAGAGAGCATGAAAATGTTATGTTGTGGTTGTGGATTTATATTGCATCCTGCTACTTTGCTAAAGTTGTTAATTGTTTCTAGTAGTTTTTAGTTGATTCTCTAGGATTCTTTAAGTATACTATCATATCATCTCCAAAGTCATAATCGGGTTTCCTCCTTATGTATTCTAATTCCTTTTTGTTCTTTCTTTAACTCTTTCTTCTCTTATTGATGAAGCTAACATTTCTAATGCAATATAGTATAGTAATGGTCATAGTGGGCATCCTTGTTTCACTGTTGATCTTATTGGGAATGGTTCTAGTTTATCCCCCTTACATCTGATGATTGCTGATGGCTTTAAATAGATGCTATTGATCATTTTAATAGGAATGCTTTTTCTGTCTTTATTGCAATAATCATATACTTTTTGTTAGTTTGGTTATTGATATAGTCAATTATGCTAATAGTTTTCCTCATGTTGAGCCAGCCCTGCATCCCTGGTATAAATCCTCCTTGGTCATGGTGTATCATCCTCGGAATGACTTTCTGTAATCTCTTTGCTAATATTTTACTTAAGATTTTTGCATCAATATTCATTAGGGCAATTGATGTATCATTTTCTTTCTCTGTTTTGACCATACCTGTTTTTTGGTATTAGCACTGTATCTATGTCATAAAAACAATTTCATAAGAATCATTTTTTCCCTTTTTTCCCAAATAGTTTGCATAGTTCAGGAATGAACTGTTCTTTAAATTTTTGGTAAAATTTACATGTAAATCCACCTGGCCCTGGAGATGTTTTCTTTGGGTGTTGAGTAATAGTTTGTTTAATTTATTTTTCTAAAATGGAACTACTTAATTTGTTTCCTCTGTTAATCTGTGCAATCTATATTTTTGTAAGTATTTATCCATTTGGTTTAAATTATCAGATTTATTGCCACACAGTTGGGGAAAATAGCTCCTAATTATTGCTGTAATTTCCTCTTTATTGGTGGGAAGTTCACCCTTTTCATTTTTGATTTTAGTAATTTGATTTTCTTCTTTACTTTTTCTAATCAGATTGACTAAAATTTTATCAATTTTGCTGGTTTTTTCATAAAACTAACTTAATTTTATTTAATTCAATAGTTTTCTTACTTTCAATTTTATTAATCTCCCCTTTTCTTTTTAGAATTTCAAATTTGGTTGTTAAATGGAGGTTTTAAATTTGTTCCTTTTCTAGCTTTTTTAGTTGCAAGCCCAATTCGCTGATCTTCTTTCTCTATTTTATGCACGTAAGCGTCTAGAAATATAAAAATTCCTCTAAGAACTGCTTTGGCTGCATCCCATAAATTTTGATATGCTGTCTCATTATTGTAATTTTGTGTGATGAAATTATTAATTGTGTCTTTCATTTGTTGTTTCACCCACTCATTCTCTAATATCGGTTTCCAATAAATTTTTTGGGTTTTTTGTTTCTGCCTGGCCCTTTATTACACATGTCTCTAATATTGCATCATGTTCTAAAAATGATGCATTCACTATTTCTGCCTTTCTGCATTTGACTTGAATGGTTTTATATCTTAATACATGGTCAGTTTTTGTGTAGGTTCCATGTACCAGTGAGCAAAATATATATTTCTTTCTGGCCCTATTCAATTTTTTCCTAATACCTAAGTTTTTCAAAATTACGTTTACCTCCTTAACTTTTCTTTATTATTTTGTGGCTCAATTTATATAGTTCTGATAGTGCTAAGTTGAGATCTCCACTATTATAGTTTTGTTGTCTGTTTCTTCTTGTAGCTCTCTTAACTTCTCCACTAAGAACTTGGATGTTATACTACTTGGTGTATATATATATATATATATATATATATATATGTTTAGTATTGATCTCACTTCATTATCTATGGTACGTTTTAGCAAAATGGAGTTTCCTTCCGTATCTCTTTTAAATTAGATCTATTTTGTCTTTTGTTAAATATGAGATCTGGATCATTACCCCTGTTTTTGTTTGTTTTTACTTTACCTGTAGCATAATAAATTCTGCTCCTGCCTTTTACCTTTACTCTGCATGTATCACTCTGCTTTAAATGTGGTTTTATAAACAACATATTTTAGGATTCTAGCTTTTAATCCAGTCTGCTATCTGCCTGTTTTATGGGAGAGTTTATGCCATTCACACTCAGTGAATAGTTTAAAAGTTAAAAAGACTAACTCTACATTTCCCACCATCTTATTTTCCCCAAGTTATTTGCTCTTTCCTTTTCTGCTTCCCTTTAAGACTCCCTACAAGTTTGATAGAGAAACTAAACATACATGAAAATTTTCTCTTTGAGCCAAATCTGAGCTTAAGGTTCATGTAATACTCACCCCCCTCCCTTCTTTCCTTCAGTTGTACTATGTCTTTTTTGACTCTGCATCTGATGTAATTTATCCCATTTTACCTCCCTTTTTCTCTTCTTGCAGTAAATCCCGTCCCTATTTTCTTTTTTTATCACTAGTTTCTTTTTTATATCATTACAATAAAGGCAAAGTATACACTTAACAAAAATATGATTCTCAAGAATTAAATATATCATCTTTCCATTCTTTTAAAACAGCATAGTTTTTTTTCTTCCCCTTTTATCTTTTTATGCTTCTCTTGAATTCTGTATTTGAAGATCATGTTTTCTGTTTCACTCTGGTCTTTTTGTAAAAAGTAAATTAAATTCCCCTATTTACTAGAATGACCATTTTTTTCCCTGAAAGATAAAGCTTAATTCTGCTAGACAGTTGATTCTTGGCTACAGTCCAACCTCTTTTGCCAGGCTCTTCCTTTCTTTAAACTGCAAGCTGCTTGTTCCTGGGTAATTCTGATTGTGGCTCCTTGATATTTGCATTGCTAGCAGCAATTTCTTCTTGATCTGATAATTCTGAAATTTAGCTTCTATTTTCCTTGGAGTCTTCATTTTGGGGCTTATTTCAGGAGGTGACCAGGGGATTCTTTCAATGACTGTTTTACTCTCTGGTTCTAGGACATCAGGGTAGTTTCCCTTGGTGATTTCTGGAAAGATCTTGTCTAGGCTGTTTTTTTTTTTTTATTATATTTTTCAGGTAGTCCAGTAATTCTTAGATTGTCTCTCCTGGATGTATTTTCCAGGTCAATGGTTTTTCTGATGACATATTTTGCATTTTCTTTTGTTTTTCCTTTTTTTTACAAAGGGTTTGTTGGACTGATTTTTGATGTCTCATTGAATGATTCACTTCCATTTGTTCAATCCTAATTTTTATTTTCTTCTATTAGCTTTTTTAAAACCTACTTTTGCATTTGGTCAATTGAACTTTTAAAATAGTCATTTTGTTCATTTAATTTTTTCCCAGTACACCAATTCTGTTTTTTAAGGAGTTGTTCTCTTTTTCCATTTTGCCCATTATGTTTTTCAAGGAGTTGTTTCCTTTTTCCATTTCATGAATTCTGTTTTTCAAGGAGTTTTTTTTCCATTTCACCTAATATATATTTTAACCGACTGTATTCTTTTTTCCATTTCACCAAATTGTTTTTAAGGAATTTTCTCCAGATAATTTCTGTGTTTCCTTTTCCAAACTATCCTACAAAACTCTCATTTCCTTTTCTCATTTTTATTCTAAGTCTCTTTTAAGATATTTTTTGAATTCTTTCAAGAGAGGCTTTTGAGTCATATCATTTTTGAGGCTTCATTTGGAATTGTTTTACTTTTAGTGTCCTCGGGGTTTGAGGTCTGTTCTTTGTTTCCATAAAACCTATCTATTGTAAGAGCTCTTATTGCTTTTTTGATCATTTTTAAAGGTTGAGATCTGCTCTTAAGGCAAAGGAGAGATTGTCCCAACTTTTCTCTACAGACAACAGTAGCTTCATACTGCCCTGGAGCCAAAGCTCCATGGCTTCCTTTCAATGCTGGGTGGGCGTGGCTAAGTCCTGCTTGTTATGCTGGGGTTTGGGGCTCACTATTTGCTTTCTGTAGTCCTGTTAGAGATCTCACAGCTGGTCTGCTAATGCACTGGCTTCTGAACCAGGACAGAGTAGCCAACACTGCTGTATTTTGCCTGCCAGCCTCCCACTTTATTTCCTAAATCTGAGGAAACCTCTCCTCCCTGGGTCACCTTGTACTGAGATGTGCCTGTGCTGGCCTGCAAACTCTTCTTCCTCCTGCTGCTTCCTCCTGCTTGATTGAGGCCAACCTCTCCTGAAGTTCTTCCAAAATATCTTCTGCTGGAAATTTATTATACTCTATATGTTGGTAGGTTTTGTCACTCCAAAATCCATGCAGAGACTTCATCTGTTATTGTTCTGAGGGAAGCCAGGAAGAGCTCAAAGGAGCCATCATGTATCCACCCCCATCTTGTAAATGAAGAAACGAGACTCAGAGAAATCAAAAACTTGGCCATTTTTCAGCTGCAGAAGTGAGGCTTTCCATGCAACAATATATTCCCTATATCTGTGGTAGCTACATTTGATCATGACTAGGACCAAGAGAATGTTTATGAAAATCTAGCATTGAGAATGAAAATCAAGGAAAGGAAGGAACAGGGCATTGTTCTAATAGAATCCTGCTAGAAAATGATTCCTTGTTGTTTAGTGTTTAAGCCCTTCCACCTGGTGATTCATTGATTTCCTTATGATCTCTGAATATTAAAAATTTCTATACCAAAGATAAAGCCTCTATCTCTCAAAAAATTGTCATAACTAACAGCAAAACTCACCAGTTTGCGATTTCCTCTGGCCCCATTTTGGTTGTGTTCATTCAGAGCCATCAAATTAATTGTGTGTCTGAGAAGATAATCACAATGGCTCTTTTGAAGGATGTGATGTCTGTTCATATTGGCTATTCCTCATTCTTTGTTCTCCTTTGTATAATAAATATAGTAAAAACTTGAATTTATATAATAACTTAAGGCTTGCAAAATACTTTATATATAAAACATTCTATATGCATTTATAAAAATTTTCATATACATATCCATAGAATAGTTGTTTTTATATAACATATGTATCTATACATACATTTATCTATCTATATCTCTCCATTTATATATATATATATGTATATATATATATTTATCTTCCATTCTTTGATCCTCACACCAAATCTAAGAGATAGGTGCTATTATTGTCTCCATTTTACAAATGTAAAAACTGAGCCTGAGAGTTGATGACTTGCCCAGAATCATACAGCTAGGAAGCATCTCAGACAGAATTTGAACTTGAGTCCTACTGACTTCAATTCCCCACAACAATTTACTGTACCTGTATCACCTGTCTCAGACACAAAGTGAGATGTGTGTGCCTAGCACAAAGTAAAATGAGATTTTAACACTCGTCCAGTCAGTGGGATTAAACTTAATTACATGAACTAAATCATTTAGGAGAGGAATTCTACTTCAGGGTCTGAATTGCATTTATCGAATTGTGTGGATAATTAGACTTTATTCACTTAACTCTGTCATACAGACACGGTGCATTCTGCAATCAGCTATTTATTCAAAGGAATTGTGTGGCTCAGGTTGGCTAGGGACCTTGGTCCTTTTATCCAGAACTGGCCACGTGTTAAGCGGGAGTAGCCTTTCCACCCCAACTCTTTGCCAACAAAAGTAGCCAATCAGTGGTGCTTTTAATTGTCGTTTCATTGTTGTATGTGATTTTTAAGAAAAAGGAAAGACTACTTTTTCACTTTTTTTGCGTCCACCTGTCAAGGATCTGTGTTGTAATAGGTGGGTGATCTCTCTGCTTGTACAGAACACAGGCCCTCAGGGATTTGGTAGACAACCCTTGAAGCATACATTGGCCTTTGGCTGGCTGGTACAAGTTATGGGGCTGACTGGGCTGCTGTTGTTTGCATTTCATTGTGTTGGCTGAATTAGATGAGTTCAGCCCTCACAGGGAAAGTAACCTGAGACCAAGCCCAAGTCAGAAGAAAAGGGGACCTCATTTTCTCTACAGAAATAACCTCCATGGGCCTCCCAAACCCTGCAAAAGAACAGATTGTTCTGATGTCCTGGGTATTGGTCCTACTTGTTTTCGCATCCTGTCTCCACAGAGCCACACTTTCTTAGGTGGGTACTGTGTGGCAATCCTAGTTTTCTGCGATCACTTGGCCAGAAGGAGGCCAGCTTTGCCTTCTCTATACACAGCCATTTATATTAAGGATTATTCAGGAAAATAGAGGCAACAGGATCCAGTACCCATATTTCTCCCATAAGCCCCTTCAATGCTCATGGATATGTAGGTGACTGGGAAAGCAGAGGCAAAGTATTGGAAAGAGAGCCTGAGGTTGGACGTGAACAGTAAAAACAAGGAGAAGAGCCCAATGCTTTCAAGATCCTGTGTCTCTTCAGTTCTCTCTCTGCCTGCCCTGGAAAGACTACACCACCACCTGATCTGCAATCTCCATCCCCTGGGATAATGCTACAGAGGCTGATTTAGGATTACAGGTGTAAGAGAGCTGTGGGACTCCCCAAAACCTCTAGTAGCTAGTTAAGACCAAACTGGAGATTGGGAACAAACTGAGCTATTACAAGTAAAACTAATGCCTGGGGCCTCATATTTGCTCAGGTTGTGCCACCTTCAGGAGTGCACTCCATGGCACTTTGATAACCTCCCCCCACACATACTTTTGAAGTTGATGTCTCCAGGTACTTTGACTGTGAAAGACGTCCGTTGATCTTGACTGTATTTATGGCAGAGACTAGCAGGATGGGTCGTCATGAACCCCAAGGTCTGATTGGATGCATTCCTTAGTTCAGGTGTTTTTCACCTTTTTTTGTATTATGGACCTCTTGGACACCTTGGAGAAGTCTCTGAACCCTTTATCATGCATACAGTAAAATGCATAGGAATACAAAGGGAGTAAGTTATATTGAGATATAGTTACCAAAATGAAAACAAAAATAGTTTATGGAGTAGCAGATCTATGGAACTCTGCTGTAGACTGATGTATGAATTGGGCATCAGCTAAAAAGGGCAGAACCAAGACATGAGTGATAGCTGCATGCTCTGAGAGCTGAGATAGGAACAAAGCTCTAAGTAAAGAACCAGCATCAGAGAAAGATCTGTAAGCTTTTTGAATTGCTGAAATCTGGTCAGATGGAAAAGAATTAAGTTTCCAGTGAAGATCCCTTTCACTCTTTCATCGTCAAAGGAACGTGTGTGTAGAGCTGATAAACTTAGAATGCAGCTTTCTGAAATGAAAGGATCCCAAAATAATGAACATTGATTTTTCACATAATTTTGGTTGATGCATGTAATGTAAAACTCATAAAAGTCAAAGATAGAACTATCTAAAAATCTAGCTTCAAATATTTCATGTGGCTGTGATCAAGTCTTTGGAGGTAAGATCCAGCTTGGCCTGAAAGAATATAGAGGACATCAGAGTTGGAAATTTGCGTCTTTCTACCAGTTGTGTTTGTCCATTGCTGCCTGTCTCTAGATAGGTCACTTAATGCTTCTTTGTCTCCATTTCAGATAGCGTGAATTTTTCAAAAACAATCTCTCTTGCCCATTTTACAGAAATATTGAAAAGATTAAAGAAATCCTATTTGATCATTGCATATGAGAACAAGGCAACACATGCAAAGGGTGTTTTAGAATATCCTCCAGCTCATTTATTAGCATTCAAAGAACAGAAATAATGATGGCATTTGAAATTGTCAGGATGTTAGAGATAATATAGCAAATCAAAGAATTGAAATTGACTTGGTGAATGCTAGCAATCTTCAATTGCTGTCAAAAATACAGTCATCCCCTGTTGGATATAGATTGTCTGGAAATATCATTCACTGGACATTCGGCCTCATTTCAGCTATTTATTTGCTCATTATCTCCCTGAATCTGTGATACAATAGCAATCATAATGAAAAGAGCCCAAGGATAGAAATGCTTTCAGGGAGTTACTTCAGGACATCGATGGGGCTCTGATCCCATCAGTCAATGCAGGTATGTCTTCAGAGGTACAGATCACAGCTCATACAGCTCTTCTCATCCTGTATGACTGTTCTCTGGGTCCTTCCATAAAGCATTCATAAGATGGAAAGCAGGGAGGGGAGTGGGCCCACCTCCAATGCTGGAAACCTTGCTCCAAATCTGTTGATATTGACTACCAGTGGAGTATGCAGCCTGTGCATTAGTTAGCCCTTGATCTTGCCACATCATTTTCCCATATTCTTTTCTTCCCTTTCAAGTTATACATTCTTTTGGATAATATTTTACAGGTTTGCTATACATACCAGGTATCTTTCTATTTTCCTTTAGAAGACCCACTAATTTTAGGAGACTTTTATTGTGTGCATGAAATTTTTGTAGAGAAGAGAAAGTTCACTTATAGGCTACCGGCAACTGATATTATTTTTTGCCATTTTTAGTAGCAGTGTTCATAATTTTCCCCCAACCATTTGATATCCCCCTTCCTTCTAATATTTTGAGAATCAATTATCCAAAATAATTTTATATCTAACTTAGACTGCTATCATGTATACTTAGCTTAGTCTGAATACTCTTTTCACCTTTGGCTTCTTTATTGTCATATCTATGTTTTCATGCAACATTATCAGGGATTGTAATTTTATGTTGGCTCCATTCTAATTAATGGAGAGAATTTGTCCTGGAAAATTTGATTATCTTTTTTCAGTTTTTGCTTTTTTATCTTACTTCTCCTTTCACCCCTAAATATCCTCAAGATGATCTAACCTAACTTAATGTGATCTCTTGCCAAGCTTTATGTAAACTTGTTTTTTCCTGAACTATTTTTTGACTCTCTAGAAGATGATACCATTTATCATAATCTTTCATTATTCTTCATAATGTTTTATTTGCTTTTTTATATTCTAATTCAGTGTTTAGCCTGGGCTGCGTTGTTTCTTCTCTTAAAGGAGGAGATCATGGGTTGACTGGATAACATGATTTTTAAGCTCATGGTTTTAGAGTCTTTTTGTGGTAGTTGCTTTGTATCAGTTAAACTTGTTTATGAAATGATGGTAGTCTGTTTTGTTGTCTATTCTTTTATCTGTTTCTCTTTTTTGTGTAATAATTTTGTTTAAATATGAAGTTGTAGTTGTTTTGATTCTGTGTCATGTCTTCTTACAGTTTGGTGTCTGAGACATTGATGGTATGATTGTACAATAACAGATATTTGGAAATGATTGCCCTATCAGTAATTCCTCGTCTGACATTTTATGTCAGAATTTAACAGATTTCATTTTTAAGGGTTTGGTTTTTTTAGGCATGTATCTTGCCTGGTGCTTCCTTGTCCTCTTTGCTCTTTTTAGCTAATAAGTTTTATTAATTCCTTTTGTTTTCTAT
Source organism: Myrmecobius fasciatus (assembly GCA_023553655.1). Lineage (NCBI taxonomy): Eukaryota > Metazoa > Chordata > Mammalia > Dasyuromorphia > Myrmecobiidae > Myrmecobius > Myrmecobius fasciatus. The sequence continues at coordinate 1,431 of JAJPUD010032010.1, read as the reverse complement.
ATAATTAATGCATCATCATTTTTGGGAAATATTTCTTTCCCTTGTAACAAAAAATAGTTGAATAAAAATTCCTGATGTGTGTCTGACTATATCTGATAATATTTCTGGTATTCTCTCTTAGTAGGTTAATGACTCTCTTCTAAGGAGAGGAAGGTATATGCCATTTCTTCAGAATTGTCATTGCAAAGTTTACTTTAACTTAGTTTTTAATTTGCACCTGAATTTATATTTGCTGTCAGATGGTTCCCAAACTGCTGTCTTTTTTATTTTCCTCAATTGTCAAATGAGAATAAAGCATCCAGCTCTGGGGGCATGTGGTGAATATCAAATGAATTAATATTTATGTGGTTCTCTGGTTTACTTCTGATTCTTAGTTTCTCCCCCCAAATTTGTCAATTATTTATTTTTAACAAACTTTTTAAAAATTTTTGAATTCTAGATCCTCCCACCCCTCCCCACACCACTGAGAAAGCAAACAATATAACAACAAATACATGTGAAATCATGCAAAGTACACTTCCATGTAGGCCAATTGTAAACAGAAACAAGAAATGAAAGAAAGTGAGAAAATTATACCTTAATTTGTATTCATAGTTTATTTAGTTATATCTTAAAATGTATATCATGTTTTCATCATAGGTTATTTAGAATTGTCTTGGTCATCATATTGATCAGACTATCGAAGTATTTCACAGTTGGTTATCATTGCAATGTCACTGCTACTGTGCACAATGATCTCCCAGTTCTTTTGTCTTTACTTTCCATCAGTTTGTATGAATTTTGTCATGTTTACTTTTTAATTCCTCAAACCACTCCCTGCATCATTTCTTACATCTTCTTCACTTTGATCCATAGAAATACCACAGTCTCTCTTTGGATCATTACAGTATTAACTCATAGAGGGTAGTTCTCCATGGGCAATATAAAACTAGAAAAGGTTGATTCAATATTAGGAAAAATATAAGCATAACTGATAATATCAAAAACAAAATCAACAGAAATAATGTCTGAAAGAGACTCCAAAATGAAAACTCCAAGGAATATTGTAGCTAAAATCCTGAATTATGAAATCAAGGACAAAATATTGCAAATAGTCAGAAAAAATTCGAATATCAAGGAGCCACAATCAGGATTACTCAAGACCTAGCAGCTTCCAGTTTAAGGGATTAAAGGACCCAGATTAGGTTATTCTAGAGGGCAAAGGAGCTTGGAATGCAACCAAAAAACAACTACCCAGCAAAATCAACTATTATCTTTCTTTTTTTTTAAATTTTTATTTTATTTGCATAACATATGTGTGGGTAATTCTTCAACAATAACCCTTACATAGCTTTCCGTTACAAATTTTTCCCCCCAACTCCCCACCCCTCCCCTAGATGGCAGGATATCCACTACATGTTAATTATGTTAAAATATTGGCAAATCGAATAT
>JAJPUD010032009.1:452-12183 GCA_023553655.1 Myrmecobius fasciatus | reverse complement strand
AAGCTTTCTCACAAATGAAAGTTCACCAAGTTTCTCATCAATAAATTTCAATTCAACTCAATTTAGACCTGTTTCAGGAAATAAGAAACTAGGGATATATCTGAGTGGATCTTTAAGATTTTTCTTGCTGTGATTTCACATTAATTATTTTTCTATTACTTTGCTATGTTTGCTTGTTGGCGATATTACTGGGAAAAAATTCACATAGAGGACTCATCTTGGAAGAATGGGTCTTAAAGAGTGTTATAGAAGTGTCTGTAGACAACTTCATTATTTCCTTCCCAAATTCCTCAACCATATCCCACCCATCAAGTCTATCCCAATTCAGTTACACTCTTTGTCTTTTTTTTTTCATTATGAGCACTGAAATTCCTGTCCCATAATAAAGAAATGTTCATTCTGGATATCTCATGCATACCCCTGTCCTTGCTCTCACTAAGATGTAACTTTCCCTATATAACACCACATCCCTGGACATTCTCTCCAGAATTGCTGTCCCTATTCTCATAACCTCTGAAATATAGATCTTGTAGGGGGAGTGGGGATATTTGTTGTTCTCCACTGCCATTTGCAGGCTCTCTCTTTGACCTATCACTTAGCAACACCTCCTCCTTTTGAGTTTACAATATTAATTTTTTTTTTCATTCTTTATAGTTTGGCCCCTTATTCTCCCTTCTAGTTTAAGACTTTAGCACCTGGCTTATTGACTTTCCTCTTATACTTCCTCTTATATTTCAATATCATGTTGATGTATTTTTTCAACATCTTAGATTCCCAATTTCTTAATATCTTCAGTTCCCTTCCTTACTCCTCTATTCTACGTCAGCTATGAACAGCATATTCTGGATTTATCCATTATGCACAATTGATAAGATTCATGACTAAAAACTCCTGACACGTCTCTCTACTATACTTCTTAGTTCATCTCTTCTGATGTTTTACTCTCCTTTCCCTATTTTTTACTTTATAACTGTCTTTTATCCTGCCACTCTTCCAAGCTTATTCAAACCATTACTGGACCTTTGATTTCCATTTGCTTCCTTCTTAATCTTAACGTTATTATTGACCAGTTCAGCCCTACACTATCCTCTGCTTTTGTATCTAAAACAAGAATTAGAGCAAATGACATAATGAAAAAAATTATAGAGAAAAAATAATTTTGAAGAACTTTGGAACACTGATTAATGAAATCATAAGTCAGAGTCCAAAGGACTTGAAAACAAAGTTCATTGCCCGTGTCCTGCCAGGGAGTGGATGTACATAACATCCAGAACAAGGTATGCATTTTTGGAGATGGCCAATGCAAAATTTTCTTTTTTGAGCTACTGTGAGTTTATTATGAGGTTTGTCTATTTTTGATTCTTTAGGGGGCTGAACAATAAAAAGGAGATAAATAATATTTGCTTGCAATTTTTTTTTTAAAAGAAGATATCAGAAAGTAGTATGAGTAGATTCCGAGTTTCTTTGGGCAGCATAGTAATAGACTCTATCCATAGTGCTGGATTTAGAGTGAAGAACAACTGGGTTTTATTCTGAACCTCAGTTTTATCATATATATATATATAATGTGAATAATCATATATCTGCCTTACAGGATTGAGATAGGGTTTAATAAATTTCATTTCTTTTGCTATTCATCTTTTTCTCTACTTTGGTAGAGTTTAGATAGAAACAATACTGGGATAAGTCACTATTCTGCTACTGTTTTTTATAGTTAATATTCATCAGACTATTACACAGATGGATTGAACAATTGCCTTCCATAATTGAAAAAAAATTGGGGGGTATTTTCTCATTCTTTTGTTACACATAAATGCATACTTTAATGGATAAAGAATAACTATAATAGGTAATCATACACATGTGTATATATAAATCTCCAAACATATATAGTTCATATAAACTATTAACAGGCATATGGGTATCTCTTCCCTGATTTTTTCAATGTATAATATAATTTTTATCCTAAATAATAGCTTTTTTTTCAAAATATTTACAAAGATAGTTTTCAACATTCACCCTTGCAAAAACATGTATTCCACATTTTTCTATCTCCCTTCCCCCATACCCTCCCTAAAAACAATTAATCCAATATATGTTAAATATGTGTAGTTTTTCTATACATATTTCCATATTTATCATGCTGCCCAAGAAAAATCAAATCAAAAAGGGGAAAAAGAGAGGGAAAAAAGGAAGCAAACAACAACAAAAAGGTGAAAATACTATATTGTGATCCACAATTAGTCCCTATAGTCCTCTTTCTGGATGCAGATGGTCTCTTTCCATCACAAGTCTATTGGAATTGGTCTGAATCACCTCATTGTTGAAAAGAGCCATGTCCATCAGAATTGATTACCATATAATTTTGTTGTTGCTGTGCATAATGTTCTCTTGGTTCTACTCACTTCACTTAGCCTCAGTTCAAGTAAGTCTCTCCAAGCTTTCTGAAATCATCCTGCTGATCATTACTTATAGAACAATAATAGTCCATTACCTTTAGATACCATAACTTATTCAGCCATTCTCCAATTGTTGGGCATCCACTCAGTTTCCATTTCCTTGCCATTACAAAAATAGCTGATACAAATATTTTTATGTATGTGTCCTTTTCCCTTTTCCATGATCCCTTGGAGATATAGACCTAATAGAGACACTACTGAATCAAAGGGTCTGCACAATAATGTTCATTCTTTGTGCTCACCCAAAGCATCCTCTGTAAAATTCCTATACACATAGGTCAGTGTGGAGTTGCATTAGACAGATCATGTCCCTACATAATTTTGTTCTCCATTGTTAGGTCTCTATGTTTTGAAACTTTTTTGTTCCTATACCTTATAACTTAGTGTTTAGGTGATAGCAATCACAATGTTGTCCCTTTCTTTTTATAGATTCCCATTATGCTTGAGTGATCATCAGCACAGTTTTATCTATCTATGATAATGGTCCAGTTTTAGTTTGTTTGATAAATTCTTAAGGTCATTTTGAGGTCTCTTTGAAGTCTGGGAATTTTTTATCTATTGTTAGAAGGAAGTGAACTTCTATTATATAATTCTAGACACCAGATTGTATTTCACCAGTTATTGGGTAGGAATTCAATTTTTGTTGTCAACTGTAATGTAGAATCCATTTCCCATCACTTACACTGCTTTAAGATGCTTTAGGAACTTTCCATCATGCTCCATATCACCTGACTTCTCCCACAGATCCCAACCCTTACTTTTCAGCTTCCATATGTGTTGTCTTCCCCCATTATAAACTTTTTGAGGCCAGCGATTATCCATTTTTATTTGTATCCCCAGAATTTAGCAGAGTGTTTGGCTTTGGTAGGCACTTAATAGATATTTGTTGACTAATATGTTGTATAGTTTCTACTTTTTCATTGTATAATCACTGAAAAGTTAAACATTCTTCTAGTAGTATTGACAGCCACCCCACCCCCACTACTCCTTTTAAGCATTTAGGTGATATAGTAGATAGAGGAATAGATCTCAAGTCAGGAATACATGGGTTTAGATCCTGCCTTAGACACTTTCTAGCTGTGTGATCATAAGTAAATCACCCAACTTCTCACAGTCTTAATTGTTTCATTTGCAAAATGAAGACAACTCTAGCACTCTTAAATGAATGCCAATGGTGTGTATGTGTGTGTGTGTGTGTGTGCATATATATATATATATATATATATATATATATACACATACATATATATATATATAAATTATTTTGCCTTTAAGGCACATTTTTAGTTATTGTTTCTATGATATATATATACGCATATATATTTAATATATAATGATATGTTATTTATTCACTTATATAATAACATATCATTTTCCACTCAGATGACCACCTGAATTTAATGATTTCTGGAAACTTGTAATTCTGCAAGATGTCATCAATTCTAAAGTACACATCTCTTTAGCACCTAATGCTCCTGAGGTTTCTCACCCCTAGAGGATAGGTGGAATCTGGAAGTCTGGAAGTTTTTAAGAAGGGTAATGAGAAAACTCACCTTATCATTTTTCACTTGGTTGACCTCCCAGATTTCAGAGCTCCAGAAATTTATCATTGTCCAAAATAGAATTAACTCATTTGCTCCATCATCCTTAAATAAGCCAATTAATTCAGTCAGAAATGTATGATGATTACATGAAAGAAATTGATATTTGTGATTCAAGTACATAAATTTTGAAAATAATATCATTTAAAAATAGAATTAACTCTTTAACTTACTTAAAATTAAAATTCCTCTGATCATTTCCCAACAGGGATGTAGGATTACTTATGTGCCTTCCTGGTACTACTATCATTTTTACTCCAGATTTCTGCTTTTTTTAAAAATATATATATTTCCCCATTAGATTATGAACTTCTTGAGGGCAGATATTGTTTATATGTTTCTTTTATTCCCAATACCTAGTATAGTTCCTGTTAAACACTAGGCACTTAATGAACATTTATTGACATTGACTTTAAAAGTAAATCTGTAAGACAGTCATTTATTCAAAGCTTTTGTGACATTATTTGTGGATATCATATGGTTACTGCTCAGAAAGGACCTTTTTGTACTATTATTATCATTTTTGCCATAATCTTAATCATTATTATTATGACTAATAATAAGACTATTCTCATATGACAAAGGCATCCAAATCATGCTTTGGATATAATAGAGTTAAATGCATTAGTTTTTCTTCCTCATCTCCTTCACTTTTTAGAGAGAGAAAATCCAATTCAATTTTGAGGCAAATTGTGGTTTAGAATATGAATTGTTTCCACCTCAAGGCAGGGAACCTGACCATTAACCCCAAATAAGAGAATTGTCTTCTATTTGAAGAGACCTCTTATTTCCACCTGGTCTTTTTCTTTGGGTAAAGATATGTAGCTCAGCAACATGCCAATATGAATGGGAAGTCATTATTTCTTGACAGCCTTACTTCTTGACAGACTCTGGGACTTTGTGCTCTGGCCTGCTTACATCATGAGTTGGATTACCCCTGCATTATCACATGGAACAAGAAAACATTTCTCAGAATCTGAATTTTACCCACCTCAGCTGAAACCATATTTTGTTTTTGTTTAGGAATCATAGAAACTAAGGATGAACAAAAAATATTGGGTCATTAAACAAACTGTCTAGGGAGTAGATGAGTTGCTACAGCTTGTTCATTAAATTTGGGACTCCAATGGGGGTTTTCAACACTTTCTCTGAATAATAACTCCATTCCTAAACTAAATATTTCACCATAGTTCTGACTTTTGAAGAAAAAGAAAAAAATGAGGAAACTCCAATGAAAATCCCTTGACTGTTGCAGAGGACATAACTTTTTAAAATGTGAATATATTAATCAATCACAAAGGTATTTTTAAAATATTTACTATACACTACAATTTGTTAGTTGGTAGAGATAAAATGCAAAACTAAAACAATCTCTATTCTCAAGAAGTTTATAATTCTACTGGCAGGATATATGTTATTGATAAGCAAGTGCAGCATGTGTGTGTGTGTATGTGTGTGTGTGTGTAGAATCAATTTATATTATAGGAGTAAGGGGATACTGACACTTGGAGGAATCAGTACACGTCAGGTGTGAATGACCTCATTATTTTCAGCAATACAATAATCAAAGACGACTCTGAAAAACTTACGATGAAGAATGCTATCCATCCCCAGAGAAGGAACTGATGGTGTCTGAGTATAGATTTTCTGCATATCCTTTTTTACATTTTTTATTTTTCTTGAAGCTTTTTTGTTTTGTTTTGTTAGTCTGTGTTTTCTTTTACAATGTGACTATTATAGAAATGTTTTTATGTGGATATGTGTATAACCCATATTGCTTTCTCAATGATAGGAATAGAGACCAAGAAAGAGAGAGCATTTTGAATTAAAAGTTTTAGAAATTAATATTAAAAATTGTTTTTACAAATAAGCAGTGTAAAATAAAATACAAATTTTTTAAAAAGCAAATATAAAAAAGAGATAATTAACTCCAGTGAAAACATTTTTAATTCATAAAAATAAATTAATTTGATTTAGAAATATTGCTAGATGATTAGAATTTTGTCTTTGTTAATATGCTTTTATTCATCCATACTTTCGTTCATTTGTTCAACAAATACCCTTTAAGGAATTACTATGTACAGAACTATAGTTCTATTAGCTGGAGAGATAAAAAGTAAATAAAATATAGTCCGAAATTTTATGCTACTGATATTTTAGTAGGGGGATCAAACACGCATGTGACAAATGAGGCAGTATGGCACCCTGTAAAGACTGGCACTAATTCTAAGTGTGAAGATTCATTTTCAAAGTCAAAAAATATTATAGAACTCCACATAAAATGTTCAGTCCTTCTCAGTTATGTCCAACTCTTCATGATCCCATTTGGGTTTTGTTTTTTGTTTTGTTTTGTTCTGTTTGTTTTGTTCTATTTTGTTTTCAAAGATATTGGGATTGTTTGCCATTTGCTTTCCTAATTCACTTTTTAGATGAGGCAACTGATGCAAACTGTCAAGTGACTTGCCCAAGGTCATAGATAGTGTGTGACTGAAGGCAAAGTTGAAAGGAAGTTAAGTTTTTTCTGACTTGAAGCCTAGTATTCTATCCATTGTATCAAATAGCTACCCTACTATGACAAAGATCTAATGAGAATTCACTCTTGCTTTAAAAAAAAAATTGATGCATAGGGTTACTCCATGAAGTTCCAGGTCTGGAACCAGGAAGACTACCTTCCAATTCAGTCTCAGATATTTATTAATTGAGTTACTCAGGTAAGTCACTTAATTTAGGTTTGCCTTATCTATAAAATGTGGTTTTATAGCAGCTACATCCAGGATTGTTATGAGGATCTGATGAGGTAATTATTAACTACTTAACATAAGCCATTAGCACTCAGTATAGGCTATATAACTGTCAGTTATTATTATTCTTAATGAATTTGCATTTTACCTACATTTGAAAAATAATTATGCATGTATGCATAAGGCATCCATTTTCTGTTGAGTGTTTCACATATATCTCTTATGAAGAATCATTAAATGATGTGATCTGTAGTGCTTTTATACAGCTTTCAGAGATCTAACATCATTTTGAAGGAAAAAGAGTTCTTACCTTAACTTTGGCTCCATATAGGGATCCATGACCTTCCTGTAATAATTCTAAATTCCATCATTAACTCCACTCCCAGGAAACAACCTGGGATAATTGGAGGACCAAGAATTCTGGCTTCATGGGCAGAACATCCAGATTGGAATGCCAGCTCTGATCCTTACTTGATGAATAACTAATGAACCATTTATTGTAGAAATAGCCATTAGGCTGGGATAAGGAGATGTGTTATGAACCAAATCCCACAAAACCACAAAGAGCTGCCTGGGAAACCAGAAAATTTGTGAGATGAGCCCAGCTTTTTGCTATCTGAACAGAGATGGAAACAATTTCCATGGGATTACTAATCTTTTTTTTTTTCTTCTTTTTTTCACTGGATCTGGGACCTGACAGCACTAAGAAGTCTAGATCAATTAATGATTAAAATAAGTCCTCCACCTATTTCTCTGTGTGTATACTCTTTTATATTACATATTGGAAGCTTTTGTGCATCACTTTTCATATATATTGTGTCATTTCATAACTTAAAATGGAAGGGAATCCAAGTATCCTCTAAGAAACACAGTGTGCTTTCATTTGTACTAGAAATTGTACCGTGAATTGGCTGCCTCAGTACAATGCCAACTGCTTGCCTTGAGTGTCCTATCAGTCCTCAAAGGATTAATTTGAAATATCTTACTTCTTGAACTTTAAAAAATTTATTTAGTATATTATTTTGTTTCCCATTCACATGTAAAAACATTTTCAAAATTTGTTCTTAAAACTCTAAATTCTCTCCTTTCTAAATTCAAAATTCTCTCTCTTCCTTTCCACCTTGCTCCCTCATTGAGAAGGCAAGCAATTCAATGTAGGTTACAGGAAAACATTCCATATTAGTTATATTTGGAAAGAAAGCATAGAACAACAAAACAAAACAAAACAAGAAAAATAAAGTTAGAAAAATTCTTCAAACTGTATTCAGAAATCATCCTCTCTTTGTGTGGTGATGGATAGCATTTTTCATCACATCTTGTAGCATTGTCTTGGATCATTTTATTGTTGAATACAAGAAAGTCATTGATAGTTGATCATTTTATACTATTGCTGTTACTTCATACATAGTATATTTCACATTGCATCAACTCATGGAAGTATTTCCAAGTTTTTCTAAGAGCATCTTGCTCATCATTTTTAAAAATAGTGTATTTATTTTTTAAAATGCAAAACTAAAAAAAAGAAAGACAAGAAGAAAAACAAAATAAATACAAAAAACAAGAAAAATCTGGGTGGATTCAAATGTATAACAACAAATTTCCATTTCAAAAAGTATATATATATACATATATATAATAGAAAATATTGTATTCAGAACTGTCCATCTTTTCTTTGCTTTTTTGTGTTTTCTTTTTTCTCCTGTGAACTTTTAACTTTCTTCATTTTCCCCCTTTCCTTGTGTATATCTCATTTCCTATCCTTGTTAACTCTTCTACTTTACTTCTATATTTTAACTTACTTAGCTATTACTTAACCTCTCCACTGGCCCCCTTCATGGCTTCCTCCCTTATCTTTTCCTCCCACCTTTTCCCTCTCTCTTTATCCTTTTCCCATTAATCTAAATACCTTGTCTCATTCCTGACTCCTTTCCATATCCCACCATATCCTATTCCTCTATTTCCCCCTTTTTAATAGATTTTGGAGAGTACTATACCTTTCTTGGTATATGTATGTGTGTGTATGTCTATTTGTGTGTGTGTGTGTCTTTGTGTGTATACATGTGCATGTGTATTTTATTTTGTCTTTAACCCATTCCAATGTAAGTAGGTTTTCAAAATTACAAGCCCTCCTCTCCCCTCTAAATCCTTATTTGTTAGTTCTCTTCCATCTCATTTGCATAGCATAATTATTGTTTTTACCTTTTCCTATATGGTTTTGCTTTTTAGAGTCACATTATACTCAACTTTTTCCCAACTTTTTTTTTGACTACCCAATTATTAATGTTAATTTTAAACATATGGTTTATATTTCCACAAATTTAAATATAAATTATCCATACTTGTTGAGTCCCTTGAAATTAGTCTTTGATGTTGACTCTTTTATGCTAAATTTTCTATTGAATAGGTTAGTTTGAGACAAAATTGTGAAAATCTGAGACTTTGTTGAATGTCCATTTTTTAAAATTCAATATTGTACTTCGTTTTGCTGGATATAATATTTTTGGCCACAATCCTAATTATTTTGATTATCAACATATAGTATTCCAGGACTTTCAGGCCTTTATTGTGGCCACTGAACCAGAGAATATTAAAAGAAAGACCCCAAGGTGGAGGTTTGGCCAGTGTAAAGTGCTTACATTTCACATGGTGGTACTTATACTTCATATGGGTTAAACTTCAGTCCTAGAGTTTTTCTTCCAGGATTCTTTGATTGTTCTAAAAAGACCCTTTTTCTGCTCTAAATTTTCTTTCCTTTTCAGCAGTCTATATTAGCCTTGAGGCACAATTTTGTTTTGTTTTTGAGGGAAATCTGAGAGAGCTGGGAATTTTCTGATATACTCCACCATCTTCCCACAACCCTCTCAATGCCTGCTTATTTCTTATAACAAAATAGTATTCCATTATAATCACATACCACAGTTTGTTCATCCATTCTCCAATTGATGAGAATGCACCTAATTTTCAATTATTTTCCCTCCCCAGAAAACAACTATTATAAATATTTTTGTGCATATAGGCAATTTTTCTTTTTATTTTTTTATCTCTTCTGGGATATATACCTAATAGTGGTATTATTAATCAAAGGATATGCATGGTTTTATAGTTCTTTGGGTTGAATCAGTTCCCATCTCCACCAACAATACATTTATATCATATTTTTCTTATATCCCCTCCAACATTTATCATTTTCCTTTTCTATTCTCTTAGCAATCCAACATATTTGAGGTAATCCCTCAGAATTGTTTTAATTTTCCCTCCTCAAAAATGCTTTGTTCTGACTATTCCCTACCTGAATCTGCCCTCCTTTCTATCCCTCCCCTTTTTCCTACTCTCTTCCCTTTATACTTTCTTTTAGTATGAAATTAATTTCTATATCCAATTGAGCATCTATGAAGCAATTCTGAGGAAAGTTAAGTTCCCTCGCAACCCTTTACCTTTTCCTTCTTTTCTTTCATTGTAAAAGTTTTTTTTTTCTTCTCTCTTTTATTTGAGATGATTTATCCTATTCTACCTCTTCCTTTCCCTTTCCCTCCAGTACATTTCTTTCTCACCCCTTAATTTTATTTAGATATCATCCCTTCATATTTAATTTATACCTACATTTTCTGTCTATATTTACTCCTTCTAATGATCTTATTAACAAGAAAATTATTATGAATTTCAATTATTATGAACATACAGTATTATGAATTACAATTACAATTATCATCTTCCCATGTAGGAATGTTAACAGAATCATAAATCCCTTATGATTTCTCTTTCCTTATCTTTTCATGTTTCACTTGAGTCTTATTTTTGAAAGTCAAATGTTCTACTCAGCTCTGGCATTCCCAGAATGCTTGAAAGTTATTTAGTCACTGAATATCAATTTTTTAAAAAAATTCTGAATAATTACACTCAGTTTTACTGGGTAGGTGATTCTTTCCATCCAGATTATCATATTCCAAGATCTTCAGTCCTTTAATGGAGAAGCTGATAAATCTTGTGTTACTCTCACTATCACTCCACAATATTTGAATAGTTTCTTTATGACTACTTGCAATATTTTTCCTGGATCTGTTAGCTCTGGGATTTAGCTGTAATATTTCTGTAACTTTTCATTGGCAGGTCTCTTTTAGGAGGTGAATAGTGGATTCTTTCAATTTCTATTATGCCCTCTGGTTCTAAAATATCAGGGTAGTTTTCCTCGATAATTTCTTGAAAGATGATATCTAAATTCCTTTTTATGTCCATGGTAGTCCAATAATTTTTAAATTATCTCTTCGAGATCTATTTTCCAGACCAGGCTTTTTTTCTTTCTTTTTTTAAATTTTTAAATTTTTTTTTTAATTTGTGAAACATATGTATGGGTACTTCCTAAACATTAACCCTTACAAAGCTTTCTGTTACAAATTCCCCCCCTACTCTCCACCCCTCCCCTAGATGGCAGGATATCCACTACATGATAATTATGTTAGAATACTTAAGAAATCGAATATATGTATAATTATTGCATCCTTTTTTGTGCAGGAGAAATCATATCTACAAGAAAGAATAATCTGATAAAGGAAATACAATGCAAGCAAACCTCAATAGAGAACATGAAAATGTTATGTTGTGGTCCACATTTCACATCCCTCTCTCTGGGTGTATATGGTTTTCTTCACTGAACAATTGGAACTGGTTTGAAGCATTTCATTGTTGAAGAGAGCCATGTCCATTAGAACTGATCCTCATATAGTATTGTTGTTGTTGTGTATAATGATCTCCTGGTTCTGCTCATTTTGCTCAGCATCAGTTCATGCAAGTCTCTCCAGGCCTCTCTGAAATCGTAGTGCTGGTCGTTTCTGACAGAGCAATAATATTCCATAACATTCATATACCATAATTTATTCAGCCACTCTCCAATTGATTGGCATCCATTCAGTTTCCAGTTTCTAGCCACTACAAA
>JAJPUD010032008.1:0-12183 GCA_023553655.1 Myrmecobius fasciatus | reverse complement strand
ACTTCACCCTTTAGATCCCCTCCCCCTGTTTTTACTCCTTTCCCCTGATTCTTCTATTTTCCCTTCTATTAGTTTGTCCCTTACTTTTCCTCCTTTCCCTCCCACTTCCCTCTAGCAACAGACAAGTTTCTATGTGAAATCAAATGTCTGATATACACTTTTAGAGCCCAACCTGATGAGAGTAGGATTTACACAGTGCTCATCTCCCTCCCCTCTTTCTCTCAATTATATTAGGTTTTCTTTGCCTCTTCAAGTGATTTTACCTTGTTTTTACCTCCTTTTTTTTTTAGATCTTATTTTACCACTTTTTCCCTCTTTTCCCCAGTATGACAACATTTCCCCCTCTAGTTCTCTTTTTCATATTATCAAAGTAATATCTAGTTAATTATACCCCCAAACTTTGAGTAACCCCCTAGTAGAAATAAAGTTTTCAAGAGACCTTTCCTTTTTACCTTTTTATGCATCTCTTGAGTTCTGTGTTTGGGTGTCGAATTTGTTGTTCAGATCTGGTCTTTTCATTAGAAATAGGTGAAATTCACCTATATCATTGAATGACCATCTTCTTCCCTGGAGGATAATGCTCATTCTAGCTGGATAGGTTATTCTTGGCTGTAATCCAAGTTCCTTTGTCCTTCGGAATATCTGGTTCCATGCCCTTCGATCCTTCAGGGTGCAAGCTGACAAATCCTGTGTGATTCTAATTATTGAACCTCGGTATTTGAATTGTTTCTTTCCAGCTGCTAGCAGAATCTTCTCCTTGGTGCTATTGTCCTGAAATTTAGCCACGATATTCCTTGGGGTCTTAATTTTGGGGTCTCTTTCAGGAGGTGATCGGTGAATTCTTTCAATGGTGATTTTGCCCTTTGATTCTACAATCTCAGGGCAGTTTTCTTTCAGGATTTCCTGGAAGATAGTGTTTAGATTCTTTTTTTCATCATGGCTTTCAGGAAGTCCAATAATCCTTAGATTGTCTCTCCTAGATGTATTTTCCAAGTCAGTTGTCTTTCCTAGGAGATATTTCATATTTTCTTCTAATTTTTCATTTTTTTGTTTTTGTTTGACTGATTCTTCAAGTCTTAGTGAGTCATTCACTTGCATTTGTTCAATTCTTATTTTTAAAGTGTTGTTTTCTTCAGTTACCTTTTTAAGCTCCTTTTGTAACTGGCCAATTTGTTTATTGCACTCTTTTTCCACTTCACTAATTTTATTTCTTAATAAATTGGTGTCTTTTTCATATCTCTTTTGCAAGGCATCATATCCTTCTTGCAAGATACTATATCCTTCTTGCACTGATTTCAGTTTATTTTCCCATTTATCCTCCAGCTCTCTTTTGAGGTTCTTTATGCAGTCTTCCAGAAAGGCCTTTTGAAAAGGGGACCAGTGATGGTCCTGGCTGATGTTCTCTGGATTTTTGTCTAAAGGAACCTCTGGCTCTGGGGTCATTTCTTTGCCTTGATAAAAGCTGTCTATGGTGAGAGCTCTCTTTTGCTTCTTCATCATATTTTTTTTTTTTTTAGACAGCGTGGATATATCTTTAAGGTAGGGGAAAAAAAAGCGGCGGCTGCAAAAAGCTTTGCCCTGGGGCACTTCGGCGAGTTGACTTAAGGTGCTGGGCTGGTGGGGGCTAGGACTAAGTCCGAATTACTCCTTAAACAAAGCAAGTCTGCCAGAACACCTGCCCCCAATCAGGGCAGAGTGTCCCAAGTGCCTCAGATAAACTCCAGGTGTTTGGAATTTGGAGTTTGGAGTTTGAAATTTCTTCCATGATGAGCTGAGCTGAGTCCCACCCTCACTTCCGGCCTGCACAGTTGTCGTCTATTTATCTCTCTGTCTGAGTCCCACTAACCTGATATGAAGTTATCCAGAGAGCTGTGCCCAAATATTTCTGAGTTTGTTGACTTGAAGATCAGTTCAGAGGCTTATTTTATTGTTGATTTGAGAGAAGGTCAGAGGAGAGGCAAAAAGTCACCTTTTCACTCCGCCATCTTGGCTCCGCCCCCCCCCCCACATATGCTTATATATACATACAGACACGTATAGAAATTTGTGCATATTCATATATACATGTGTGCAATACAGGGGTATTAGTCCTTTGCTGTGTGTGTGTGTGTGTGTGTGTGTGTGTGTGTGTGTGTGTGTTTATACCTGGAACTGGAGGATCAACTCTTATTTATATAGTTATCAATCCAGGGAATATACTCATTAAAATGCAAATTTCATTATCAATTCTCTAGAATTAGGAATTTCTATTATTGATAGCAAGTAGTCCTACACTTTTTATTTCTACTTTAGGCATACAATAAGCAAAAATAATGTCCTATAAATCTTTTCAACATATTTGTATTTATCCTGATGTCATAAATCAAGGTATACATCCAATTTTTTTTCCCAGACCTATGCATGTTCTGAATTGAAAGTCAGTCAATTTAATAATCAATACATCAAAATTCAGCTGAGGTACCCACCAGTACAGAGACAATAAACTATCAACAGATCATAAAAAGAATTAAGGTCATCCCAAAGGTCAACCCAAAAGGTTGAATTTGCTTTGTGCATCAAACAACATTAAAAATGTATAAAGTTAAATGCAAAAATAATTCTCTACTTCTATAATTTTACATCTATGTTTCCATACAAAATGTGTTGACCAAAATTATGATAGAAACCACATTCCAAAATCCTATAAACATAAGGAGCATACTTGGTACTTATAATTTAGTCTTTTGTTATTTAGTTCTGTATTTTTGCAGGTTAGTCGATTACACAATCAACACACCCAGTTCCTATACATTTAAGAAGGAAGTCAATTTGCCTTAGTAATTGTCTCTTATTTTAACAGACTTGAATGTTTTAAGCATGGTGGTTTTCAAGTTCTTAAGTAATTTACTGGAACCTTCTCCAACATACTTTGTCCTACAGCTCAAATCATGCATATGATTTGTTGATTTTCCACATTGTTTTTTTCCAGTGATGAGCACATTTAAATGATACTCATCTATCTATCCTTCCTGGCTTACAATTGCTCCCTCCATATGTGATCCCTGTTAATAATTAAAATTATGATCCATATGTTACTCTAGTCTTACAGATCCTTGATTTCTTCCAGCTCTACTGATTTCCATATCTATCCCACTTCAGTCATGAATAGTATGGCTACTATATTGAATTTTTAAATCACTCAAAATTTCTCCATTTTCAAGACTTTTAAGTGGTAGTATTCCCCTTTAATTAGCTCTTCAACCCCTCTATGTTATTCATATTAGCTGTATCCAATCTTTACTGTCATAACAATTTCCAGTGTTTTAAGCTTCCATTGTTATCTATCATCTTCCTTATTATTTTCATTTATCTCTTGACCCAATCAGAAAATCAGGGTTATCTATTTATTCTGTACCCTAGAATAACTTGCCCCCATGTTCAATTATCATCTTTATGTATCTGTCCAAATCTACATATTCTATCCTACTCTCTTTAAGAGGTTCAATCTTTTATTACCAGCTATCTATAGAAAATTGCCAACAATATATCTCTTAGGTAGTTAAAATTCAATATGTTAAATTAAAATTCTGTATCTTTGTTCTTATCCTTCTTCTGTCATTATAATAGTTGATAGTTTCAGTCATCCAGTTTCACAAATTGTGAATAATCCTTGGAACTTTATTCTTCCTTTGTCTCATATCTAACCAGCTGCTGTATCTCATTGATTTCACCTCTACAACATCTCTTGCAATAACCCTTCTCTCTGCTTACACAGACTTTGGAGGTCAGGGGTGCAATAAGCTTATCAAGTGCCTATTATCTGTCAGACAGTATGCTAAGCACTTTACAAATATTATCTCATTACATTCTTAGAATAATTCTGGAAGGTGAGATGCCATTAAATTCGCCATTTTACAGTAGAAGTAATTGAGGCATTAGAGGATTAAATAATTTTCCAGGGTCACAAAACTAGCAAATGATTGAGGATGGACTTGAACTCAGGTCTTTTTAACTCCAGGCCTTATGCTGTATTCACTGTGCAACCCAGCTGCTAAATCACTCTACTCTAGGACCTTACCATATTTCATCTCATCTATTATAAAAACCACCTAATTAGTTTGTCTGCCTCTAAGGAATCTCCCCTCCAATTCATATTCCATATAGCTGCCAAAGTGAGATTGGATCATGAAACTCCTTTGCTGTAAAAAAAAAGTTCCAGTGTTTCCTTGTTGCTTCTAGGAGAAAATATAAACTCTTCTTTGACGAAAATATAAACTCTGCGTTTTGAGTTTCTCACAGTTTGGTTCTAGTTTACCTTTCCAGGCCTATTGTGCATTACTTTCCTTTCTGTCACTCAACTATTCACTCAAACTGGCCTACTTTCTTTTCCTGATACATAACATTTCATCTCCTATCTTTGGATTTTTCTAAGCACTGTTGCCTTTTCCTGAATTGTATCTGTTCTTTATCTCTGCCTCCAAGAATCTTTTGCCTCTTTCAATGATTGATTCAAGCACCATTTCTTTCTTTAAATCTCATGACTACCTACATGATAGTATCCACCTTCTATGCTCACAAATTACTTTGTATTAATTTTTCATATACTTTGCATTTCATGTGTTTCATATGTAACATATATTCATATATTTTATATATAATAGAGTCATATATTTTACTTAACTATGTATATATGCTTCCCCTGATAAAATATAAACTCTTTCAGGGCAGGATTTTTTTTTTTATTTCTGTCTTCCTATCCTTATTGCCTCAGATTAGAATGTGCATTTTGATGGAAAATATGTTTGCCCAGTAGCAAGCTTATATGGGAAGAATGCCTATAGAAAATAAGTTGGGCCTGGAATAGAACAGAAGGAAGTAAGTGGACTGAATTGTCTTCAGGAAATTGCTGAGCCCCTTAATGATCCCAATATTTCTATGAAAAAATGGTCTATCTTATAAATAACAATATCCTGAAGGCATTATTGTATGGTAGCAATACATGGAATACAACTATCTCTGAAGAATTTAAAGTAAATATTGATGAAGACATGGAGGGATATATATATATATAATGCAAAACCATATAAAGTATTCTCCTATAAATATTATAGTTCCCCTTTCCTGTAAGTCCCAATTTTCCTGGGGTCCTATCTGTTCTGTGGTCTGTAATCCTTTGGAAGGAAAACACATTTGGGAATCCTCTTGCATTTTACTGCCAAACTTGGAAAAGTTGTTGACATTCTCTACTTCTCCCTAATTTTCTCCTAAAACTAACTTCTTAAAATCTAAATTTTGTTGCTATCGCTTTAATGAAATTGTTTCTTTTTAAATTCACCACAGTCTTTTAAATTATCAATTCAAATATTATTGGGTAGGGTTTTTTTTTCCCTTCTTTTTCTTCGTTGCCATTACTCTTCTTCTTTTGCAGTCCACTAATAAGGTTCTTCTTAAAATTGTTTCCTCTGACCTTTGTGCCTTATCTTTTTTCCCTTCTCTTTGACTTTACCTTCTTCCTCATCTAGTATTCTGAAAATCTTTTAACATGTGAAAGTACTGATATCTCAAAATTACTGACTTAAAACTCAGTGATAATTAAGAACTTCTAGAAATACAGTTTTTGTAATTGATAGAGGGACATTCTTGCAGAGAACGATATGGCTCTGCTGTCCTCCAGTTATAGAGCCCTAGGCAGACAATCCTATGTCTGAATTCTCTGAAGATAATAAAGGAAATAATAAGAGTAGACTTTTCCATAACTCTAACCCATCTAACAGGCACTAATAATGCTCAGTCTCTATTTTTTCAGAGCCATCTACTTTTTGAGGGGTACTTTGAGATGGCAAAGTACCCAATGAAGGAATTATTGGACTCATCTATTTCCTCTTCATTTATGTTTAGATAGTAATACGGGAACCTGAATTTCTTATGAAAGGAATAAGATAAATTATTTTATGAAAATTGCATTTAACTGTTTCCCAGGAAAGATGAGAAGAAGAGGGCTGGAGGAATAAAGGGAATCTTCTATTATATCTCTAATAGTATTTAAGTGAAACAGAGTTGCACAAAATCATTAGTCTCACTCCAATTCATGAACAAGACATCACCCCATCATGTCATTAGTCCTCTTAAAAATATGAAGGACAAACGACAACATATTTCTAATAAGTGTCACTATTCACTAATCTCTTTCTATTCACTTATACATTTTGAGAACTTATTTCAAAGAAGTTGGTCTAAAACCGGAAGCACTTGTTTGCTCCTCTATCTTCCTCCCTATCTTTTCTTCCCTCCTCTCTCTTTTCCTCCCTCCTCACAAAAATCCCTTCCCTTTTTCTCCCAGTTCAAACTGTAGTAATTAAAACTAAAGTTCTTTGAACCGAACTTAAAGGCAGTTGACATGTGGCAAAATTTGGGCCTGGGTAACTTCCTCATCCCCTGAAACCAATTAAGGTATATGCCCTCCCACTTCCTTTTCCAATTTAAATCCTGCAGAAGTTCTCAATGAGGAGCAGAGCTCCCTCAGATCCCTGCTTGAACTATGAGAAAGAGTTAATTAATTGTATCCACAGCCACCTCTGACCCAGTACCTCGTTAGGAAGGCATTAGCTAGCATAGCTCTTTGAAAAATGTTTTCAGCCTCAGAGGCACCCCAAAGGGAGCTTTCATGTGTATATGCAGCTATCAGATATGCAAATTAGGTGCATACCTTATTTAATGTTTAAACAAATTTTCCTACATCAACATTCATTAAAGGAAATTAGACAGTAGGATTTCAGATTTTTAGTGTAGCATCCCTGATAAAGGGTAGCAATTAAAAAGTTTTAAGGTACTTAAGTGCCTAGCTTTCTGCCTGAAAGTCACATAGACTTTAGGAATATCATTTCACTAAATTATTATCACAAGCTTTTCATGAAGGTGAAGTATAAAATTCAATACATTTTTGGGAGCAATTATTAAGCACCTATTATCTGGTCAGCATTACACTATACTGAAAGAGATAAAAAGATTAAAAAAGAAGATTTAAAAAGATAAAAGAATTACATATGTCCTGCCCTCTTAGAGCATCTGCTCTAGTTTTAATAGTCATATTAATACAGTGTGTTAATTAGTGATAAATTAGGAAATGCTACCCTGATGACTTTTGATAGTTTAAAAAAATGAAATTAGAAAGTACTTTACCTGAATAACAGCAGACCCAATATAACTGCCTAGTAACTATTTCTTAAATCATGACTCTCAATGTTTAAAAAAAAAGTCATCTGCTTAATAGTCAGAGAGCCTAGCAGATCCTCAGGGATAATTAGACAGAATCACACTATAGGAACTGGGAGGCACATCAAGCAGATAATTTCTAATACCTTTTAAGCAGTGGCTCTCTATTTTTGCCCTGTAATTATTTCTCATACAATATGATCCATCCCAGGGCAGAATTTTTGAATATAAACATAACTTTCAGCCAGAACTACTAATGAAGGAGTGATGCTTAGTGTTATCCTGCACAAGGACATGCATAAATCATAATTTCAAAATGCAATAACAGAGTGAACTACTCTATTATTCAAGAGCTACAAGCACTCAATACATTAGGATTCCCAAACTAATGGCATCAAGTAGATTTTCATGCTGTGTAAAATTTTCTAATATAGTAAACCCCAGTACAAACCAATTTAGTTTTCATATCTTTTTTTCTTGGCATAGTAGATAGAGAACTATTTCAGATCTGCAAAATCTAGGTGCCAGTTCCGCCTATGATTCATAATGGCTGTATGATTTTAGCTAAGTCATTGACTCTCTATGTGCCACATATAATTCTCAAAAAATATAAGTTGCAGGGAAA
Source organism: Myrmecobius fasciatus (assembly GCA_023553655.1). Classification (NCBI taxonomy): domain Eukaryota; kingdom Metazoa; phylum Chordata; class Mammalia; order Dasyuromorphia; family Myrmecobiidae; genus Myrmecobius; species Myrmecobius fasciatus. The sequence goes on along the minus strand of JAJPUD010032008.1, from coordinate 4,367 downwards.
GTGCCATCCTATATTAGTAGAGGGATTTCCTCAATTCGGCCTTCCCTAACATATAATAATATATAGTCCTTTTTACTTTTTCTTACTGTGTTGTTAATTAAGAATCTAATGTTTTGCTATAATATCAAAAGCAGAAAAATTTGTGAAACAAAAATAAGTTTTTCAAAGATATATTTCATAAGCCCAGTGATTATTTGATAAAAAATGTCATTTTAAATTTAGAATTATTGTTTGTAATAACATTACTTTATAGCTTTGTGATATAATGTTTATTTCTAAGTTTATGACAGAATGTTTCTAAACACATTTTATATATTGAGTCTGTAGACACAATGTTTGTAACCCCAAACAAAAAGTAATCTTTAATATATAATTTAGTATGAATTTTTCTAGTAAATAATGGAAGACATTTCCCCTTAAAATATTTTGTCAATATTTTTCCAAAAAAAAAACCCCAATCATTTCAAACCATTAAAATTTCTTAGTTAAAAGGATACTTGGTTTTCTGAAGACATTATATTCCTTTCAATTCACCATCTTCATTCACACAAGATTCTTCCACTCATTTTAAGACCATTCATTCTCCTAATTTCATCTTTTTTGACTTTCCTTTTTTCTCATACCTCCTCTCGTCATCTTTGTCATCTTCATCTTTTAACCTCTAAGTAGCTTTTTCAACTTTTTAAATGAATTCTGCATTTATATCTTTCTTTTCTACTCAATACCCTATGATGAATTTGGAGGATATCAGTATGCATGTTGAGGGCATTTTCTGCAATATGGCCAAACACTTTCTCTACCTCTTTACTTTCCAAGACCTCCTTCTGCCCACATGTAGCCACATGATGAAGGTCACACGTTATGTTTTGAAATTTGTTAGAATTTCACTATCATCATGTTACAAAACTTTGAAATTTTACTTTCCAACCATTAATCTTATGCCATTCTCACTCTTTCAATGATAGAAAATCTACTTTTTGTTTTGAAACTGACTTTCACTTTAGTCCTCTAATCTATACTTTTTTCTCTATGCCCATTTCCCCACTCTGATTTGCTACATAACTATTCATTAACTAATAGGCTCCCATTGAATGTTGTCTTAGATATTATATTAAGCTCTTCTAACCTTTTCCCATCCTTGATTTAGTAATCCTCATTCCCAGATCACAACTACCATCCAAACTCTTACTGATCTTAGCACACTAAAGAAATGAATGAAAGCAAAATTATTTTACTTACAACAAATTTATGATAAATAACGTCATCTAGGGCCATCAGTGTTTGAAATTCTGCTTTGATCTTACAGACTTTTTTATCTTTAGGACCCATCAAGTTCAGTCCCTATCTCCCAAATGCATCCTCATATATTTATAAAATCAATTTTTGAACTCCATCATCTGACAATGTTGCCACTGAAGTTGACAATAAACTTTTAGCAAGTGCTCTGTGTTCAGTTATTCAAGAAATTCTCAATCCAACCAATTATGTAGCCTACATCTATCTTTTCTCCAACTGTATTGAGGCACTTTATCATGTACTTAGTTAACACCTGAGGAAATTATGCCTACAGCATTCCTCTGTACTCTTAGCTCTTATTCTTAACTGTTAAAAAAAAAGAAACAATATTGTATTAACATGAGCTGTTTTTGGTGAAGCCATATATATTTGTTTCCTTGGCTTATTTTGGTAGGTGTTCACTAATCCTTTTAATAGTTTCTTCTATAATTCTGCTAGAGACAAAAAAAACTCTTTGCTCTAGTATTTATGTCTTATTTTAGGTTTGATAAATACCTAGATTTAGTACAAGGAAAGAAGATAATATTTTTTTTCATTTGCCACTTATATTGGTAATGGTCTTACCAGTTATAGCCCTGGTACAATGGAAAAAGGTGAGAAGTTTGACCATTGGAGCAAAGGGTTATGCATCCAATCCTTAAATTCTATGGGGCCTAAGCAGAGGTTTAGAAGGTACCTTCATATCCTGAGGCTATTAGTCCAAGACCTGGGAAATAACTAATTCTTTCCAGAAGAAAATCTGTGTAGCTGGGAGTCAGGATACCACAAGTCAAAACATAGCACAAGACAGGAGCAGACAGAGAAAAAGTAAATAAGCAAGTTTTATTGACATAATTGAAAGAGGTCAAGTCCATTGGGATCCGGTGCTTATTTATAAATGTTTTATCTGGGTCAAGTAGGAACAGGCATTGAAAGATAGGGAGAGAGAAAGAAGTCTGAACATAGGAACTGTTGCTGAATTATACTTTGGAGAGGGATGGGGAGAGGCAATGCCTGGAAATTTGATGATAGTTGATATGTAAATTTCCTTTCAGTAGGAATAGGGACTTTTAGCAAATATTGCTTGTCTTACTTTGACAGGGTGACTCAGGAAAATTGAGCTTTCTGGGAACTTAATTCAGTGGGGGTGGGATGGGGAAACTCCTGAAATCCTCATAATTGAAAATAATATTCTTTTTTAAAAATGAAAATTAGAAATAACAAGGGAGAGAAACACTATTGTTTTTCCCCTTTTTAAAAGAGGAATAATAGGGTTTTTTTGTCTTTTTGGGTTTTTTTTATCTCTCATTCTTCAATCTTGTCCATTACCCATCATCTTTCAAGTCTTCCACTATCATATATGGTGACTTTTTCCCCACTATGACTGTTCAATAATGTTTTTTTTTAATCTCTCCTCTAATTTATATAGCTACTGAACTATCCCTACATAGAAGACTGAGACTATAAAACAATAGCTCTTTTGACTCCTTTCTTACATGCCTTTGAATTCCTTAGAATCAACTAATCTTTCCTTTTTCATTTTGCTCATAGAAAAAGAAAGTATCCCTACACCTATTTAAAGTTTAAATCTCTGCCTTGATCCCATTTCCTTGCACTTCTTCAAGGACATTGTTTTAGATTTTAGTAGTCATGACCTTTTTAAAAAAGAAATCATCTTTTTTATTGTTGATTTTCATTTCATTATAGATTCACTTCATTCAGCCTTTCATTTTTGCAATCTTGCTAGTGTTTTCAGAGATACACATTTTCCATTAAGAATGTCAATGAATTTCAATGTTATTTCATTGTTAGCATTTTCTTTCACATTTCATTAAATATTGCTGTGATTTTTAATGAGCAGACTCATTATTAAAGATGTCATTATTACTTATTCATGTCTGTATCTTGAGTTTGTGTTCCTTGAATTAGTTCTTTGAATTAATTGATTTTATCATAGTTTGAAAAAACATATTTCTAGTTTTCCTGCTTTTTAAACATTTATTTACAATTCCAATGTTTTCCAGAACATAGTCGGATTTTTAAAGATTCCATAAGGTTCTGAGAAATGTGAATGTTTTAAGGCTTCATTAGCTCATAATGTATATAGATCTTTTAGTACTACAGTCTTCCATAGTTCAGTTGTGTATTGTTTCTTTAGTTTGTCTACCTATTAGATTTATCCAGCTCTAAGAACAGTATATTAAAGTATATTAAAATATTGTGTATATTTACAATTCACTTTTTTACTTTATTAATTTAGATACTATGTCTTTTTGGCATATACTTCAATATTAATATTGTTTCCTTGCCTGTGGTTCCTTTAAATATGAGAGCATTTCTATGTTTATCTCTTTAATATAGCGATTTATTTTAGCTTTGATAGCATGACTGAAACTTATGTTGTTGTTTTTATTCACATGATATATTGCATAAGTTCCATTCTGTGCTTTTCATTCTCATATGTGCTTTTATTTAATATATGTGGGGTTTTATATATAGCAAATCACTGAATTCTCTTTTCTTATCCATTCTGGCACTCCCTTTCATGTTATTATTTAATCCTTTTACATTTAAATTTAATGTTCTTAGCCTTCTGCTTACTCCAATTTATGCATTTTCAATTAGGCTCTTTTTTGGTTTACCCAATGTCTTAATCTTTTTTTTTTTAATAAAGCTTTTTATTTGCAAAACATGAGTGACCTTTCAACATTGACCTTTGCAAAAAAACTTTTTTTTCCCAAGCTTTTCCTTTCCCTTGCGGGGGCGCCCCACCCCTAGATGACAGGTAATCTAATACATGCTAGATAGGATAAATTATATGACAAGTACAATACATGTATACATATCTATACAGTTATCTTACTGCACAAGAAACATCAGATCTAGAAAGAGAAGAAGAAAAAAAAAAACAACCTAAGAAGGAAAACAGAATGCATGGAAATATTCACAGAAAGCGTTAAAATGCTGTGTTGTGGTTCACTCTCAGTTCCCACAGGCCTCTCTCTGGATGTATATGACTATCTTCATCGCAGCACAACTGGTTTGAATCACATCATTGTTGAAGAGAACCATGTCTATCAAAATTGATCATC